>JAAAPX010000160.1:0-70167 GCA_012656285.1 Aspergillus fumigatiaffinis
ACTAGCTTTAAGTTAGTAATAAACTTCTAGATTAATATATTATTAGGAATTCTAGACTTAATATATTTAGTAGCTTTAATAAGGGAAGTAGCATATAATTATACTATTTAATTTCCTTAAGTGTACTTCTTATATTCTTCCTAGTGCCTATTCTCTCCTCTAATCTTACTAAAGTTATCTTAGATCTACTATTTAAAAGCATCTAAAGTAGTAATAGCAGCTATTAGGTTATATTTAACCTTCTATTTATAAGCATCCTATTACTCTTTAGCCTAGCCTATAAGATAATACTTAACTATAGTAACCTTTTTAATTTTAGTAGCAACCTTTTAAGCAAGAGTTTACTTATTATAAAAGTACTTATTAATTCTCTAGAGCTACTTTATTATAGTATTCTTACTATACTTACTATTATATATAGGGATAGGCTTAAGATTAGAGACCTTTTAATATAGTTTAAGGGCTTTAGTAAAGACTTATAAGAAGATAGGAGGGTTAGGAGCAGCAGGTATAGCTCCTATACCCTCTTCTAGCTAGGTATAACCTTAATAATTATATATAGCCTAAAGATGCTTAATTATTTAGTTATATAACTAGCTTATTCTACTCTAGATATTCTTATTAGTCATACCCTAAGCAGCTATTATAAATAATTCTTAAAATTAAGTATAATCTACCTTAAAACTATTACTACTAGTAGTAGACTAGGTTCAAGGGGTCTCTATACTAGGAGATATAGGTTTAATATTATTCATTTTATTAATAAAGAAGGATAGTTAAATTAGGGTTATAATTTCTAAATTATACTTGTTAATATTACTTTAAAACCATTAAAATAAATTTAACAACCTAAATTTTATATCTTTCCTTATAATTATTATATTAAACATATCTCCATCACTTTCTAGAAGACTTAGGGTAGTTAATAATATTCACTATTATAATGTTACATCAGGGAAGAGCTAAAAGATATCCTATAATAAACCTTCACCATCTTCAGTATCCAGATTAATCTAAGGAGGTCAAAATAGTTAATCTGATATATATCTACTAGTTCAAGAATGAAAGGGATAAAATATTATTATTAATGTTATATTATTAATAGCATTCTTAGTAGTATTATGATTATGCATCATAGTTAGACCATGATCTGGATTAAATCCTTTAATAAACTTTCAAACCTTCTCAGTATCAGGTGTCAAGCAATTGCTTGATCCAGACATGCTACTAGATGGGATAACACTCATCACAATAGGAGTAGAGCCTTTGAATTGTGTGAGGGTAGGGGGTAGGCCTGTAGCCGCCCCATACATGTTGCATTAATATCAAAGGGTTCTAGCCCCCTTTTATAATTCTATCTAAGCTATGAAGGAGTGTGATGATCTAAATAGTTATGTACCCTATAATAATGACCCTTAGATAGCACCATATGCTCATAGATCATATTGAACCTTCTTGTGTAACTGTCGATATCACATTAGTATAAGATATAATTAAGTAGTCTAGAAAGATGAACTAGCACTTACTAAAGTATCTAGAGGAGTTATAGTCTCCATAGAGTCTTCTAACTATCTAATTTCTAATCTATAAAGCTTAAATTCCTGTGCTAGTTAGTATAAATAGATTAAGCTAAGTTTTAATTCAGATGCCTACCTTATTTACTATATTTATTAGGTTTTCAACCTAGTTAAACCTATATAATAGAGTTAGTCTTAGGTCCTGGTTATATATAGCATGCTAAAGGTTGTAGTTAGCCTAAGCACACTATGCATAGTGAGATTCCATATTACAAATCTTAGGAATTATAAATATTTTCTTATAGTATGAGTTTGTTCACATGGATAGTAAAATAACTATATATAGTAAGGCAAAAGCCTGGCAAGCTAGTAGTGAAAGCCACTATGCTGCAGAACTTATATAGAATATAGTAGAGACCTAGGACCTAAAAAAGTAAGCTAGGATAGTCTTAAGTTAGCTAATAGGAATCAACCTTCTATAGCAACTAGCCCACATCCTTATAAGGTTAGATGTGGCTGTAAAAGCTAAAAAACACTAAGCACTGCAGTGCTATAGTAGTCTATAAAACAGGTGTAGGTGCCTATAAAGTATTTCTGCAACCATAATCACTATGGAGCGCCCAGCAAAAATAAGCTAATAGAATTATATGCACATTTCTCATTGCTAGATTAGCCATGAGACAGCTATTCTAGAATATATTCACCCTAATAAGCTATTTCACATAATAGTATACCTTCTGTCTAGCTTTCTCTCTCATTAGGGTCCTTATGTGCCTGATTTCCTCTTAAGAGGATACTTACAAGAGGGCATTCCTCTTATTGCATGCCTTCTAAGGTAATCTTCCCATATCAGACCTCTTTATAAAAAGACATAACCATGAGCATCTAATCATGAATGACTTCATGTGGCATACCACATAAAAAGGTCTAGATATTCTGTAAATCAATATAAGAAATGCCTCTTTGGTGGATAACTACTCTGAGAGGTCTCACTTATAGCACTATAAATCATATTAGCGCAAGCCTTTTAAGTTAAGCTATATATTTATATATCATACCTAGAAAGGAATTCATGTTCCCCTAAATGTCATAAAATAGTGGTGCTTGGTGGGAGATCCTAGCTCAGATCCTACCTAGTCTAGTACTTAGGATACCATCTTCAGAAGCTGCCTGTCCTTATTAAGTCGCCCTTCTACCACAAGCCTCTCCTCTTCATCCTCAGAGATCAGGAATATTATATTATTACTGTCCACAGTCACCGCGCAAAAGCACTGGTCAGGCCTGAGGCTTTGCAGATTCCAATCATATAGCAAATATCTCTTCTATATATATTTCAGTGCCACTCATTCCAGCAGTGCTGGATCTGAAGGATCTACCTAAAAATAATTAGTCTGCCTCCACTATTCTTATTTAAAGGCCTAGAAGGAAATTTCAACCCATTTAGGTTGTCACGGGCTAGAAGCCTTGTAAATCTATAACCTAGATTTGGACGGTAAGAAATCGCTGAAGGGTTCTAACTAGGGCCGCAATGACCAAACATAAAAAGGAGTGTGCGAATGGTGGATGAGATCACATGACAAGGTTAATTATTACATTGATTGCTATGAGAGTCACATGACTACTGGTGTCCTCACTGGACAGGAGTTTGTTGGTGCCTGAGGCAGATCACAAGTGCCTAGTAGGCTTGAGCATTCAGCAGGCCCTGCCCACTACACTACCCCCTCCCCCCCCTAAGGACGTTGGCAGCTCTCCCACGTGTTGAGCACTGCTGTATTAGCAAGGTTGATAGCTGGTTCCCATATAGGGTGTTTATAGCCTACCCATTTGACTAAGTACTCTGTGCGGCAGCCTTGCCCAACTCATTTCTCACATTTATTTAAGATCTCCTTAACTGCATACTCGGCTGCCCCATTAACTAGTTTTAGAGGCAGTTAGTAATCATCATTTAACTAGCTTAGGAATAGATTATTCACAGCAGGGCGCAAGAGGCTGACATGGAATACATTATGCACACTTAGTAAGGTGTCTAATTAGTAAGTATGTGACCTAATGGCTTCAAGCACTATAAACTTTATATACTACGCGTTAAGCTTCTAGCTTAGGTAATCTATGCTAACATTCTAACGTAATTCCGTAATTCCCAGGTGAGTCGGCCACCCGGGTCAGCCGGCCATCTCTGTATTCCATGTAAAATGGCACCCTTCAAGACTTTGATATCCCAACCATGCTCATCTATGCTATTCATGTAAGTAAGATATTCAGAGTATATATAGTCTAGAGCATATGAATACTCTTTCACAAGGCCGTAGAATACTATTTCTCTCTCTGGATGTCTAATAAGCTAATTTTACCAAAAATACAGGTGTAATTTATGTTACCTTAAGTATATACATATACTAAGAGGCTGTGGCTTGTAAGTATGATTTTATATGTCTATACTATACCTTATACCTAAACTTAGACCGTCTAGGTGCTTGGTTGTTGAGATATCAAAGCCTTGAAGGGTGCCATTTTACATGGAATACAGAGATGGCCGGCTGACCCGGGTGGCCGACTCACCTGGGAATTACGTTATAGGGTGAGGGTCAGATTTGATTTTAGTGGTTCAGTTATGCAACTCTATTCTAACAGAGAATTACCTATAATTATGTTAATAAAAAATAGCATAGACTTTTTGACCCTAACCTCGAATGCTTCCCTTCCAAGTATTCAGCGTGACGGCAGCCTGACTTTACCACTCAGACACTCCCTGAACCCTACATCTTTTTGTACTAGGTTCGCAGTGAACACTGAATAATAAGCTCTGGTGCTAAGCCTAATTGCATATGTGGTAATTACAGTAATCAATTGAGCGATTAGTGATGAAACGTACATCAAGTTAGACGAGATCTGATTTGGATCTGATTTCTAAAATTTTAACCCAAATCACAATGGTTTGGACGTTTGGTGACAGTTTTCAAAGGTTAGAACCAAATTTGGACCAAATGCAACTCTAGTCTCAAGAGTGATCCATTTGATGGCTACCTACGGCAAAGATGAGGATAGCTTAGCCATACTATCAGAGGAAAAGGCCAAAGTAGAGGCTCTATTCTTGCTCTGACTCATCCTTTGATTAAGGTCGTAAGCGCCTAACTCAGTCATTTGACAGCTATTGGCCTGTCTAAAAAGAGTGTCAGTGTATGTAGGTTTTGCACAGTATATTAAAAAATAAGCTTGCCAGATTGATCAGATGAAGATGCAATCATAGGATGAAGTATCCTCGGCGGGCAGCTAAAGTATGTTGATCATCAGAAAAAGCATTGTCTATCACAGCTGTCGACTCGAGATTCGCCAAGTGCAACTATTTTCTCAGCTAATGCCGACCTCAGATATGGCAGGTGCCGCGCCTAAAAGCATTTTCGGGGTGCAAGATGATATGTCCAAACAGCAGGCCTGTCTTGCCAGCCTTACTTGCCTGGCGCAGCAGGGAGTGCGCTGCAGAGACTAGCAGCGTCAGGCGTTCTCCACAGAACGCAGCAAGTGGTATGAAATACAAGACAGGTCGATAACAATCATTCAGGATCATTAGGAAGAGACGCGCTCTATTTAGCCACCATCCTATCCAGGTCCTCACCAACTGCAATCTGCCCAGTCTCCTTGTCAACGAACCTCAGAATGCCTTTTGGACATGGCCAGGGAATATTTTCCCACGCATCCTGCCATGCCATTAGGCCATCTTCACAGATGATATGCATCTCCTCTAGATTAGAAAACGTTTCTAGCTCCTGGGACTCAAAGAAGAAGAAGGCTGTGTTCTTGCGCTGAATGGTAAGCCGGCGGATCAGCAGTTGTTCAGCCGGTTCAATTGCATCAAAATATGCGTCCCCAATTGATATCATATCAATATCAAAGTTGACCCAGACATACCGTGGCTCAACTGTTGAGAAGTTGAATGCCTGCTGGGATAGTCTTAGGTTTCGGGCTTCATGGCAGGCCTGAAGGACTGCAGGTACCGGTGTTGGGGAGGTTGCATATAAGACCTTGCCCCATGATATACGCTCTCTCTTAAAATAGAGCTTAATAGTGCGTGGCTCAACTGTCAACTCCCAGATTCGTGCGCGAAGCTCAAAGGGGAGACGGGGGAAAAGATAGAATGCAGCCATGCTGTCTGTTATGGTGGCGGCGGAACTTTTCAGTGAGCTAGTTGTCTTGGAGGCAGAGAAATTCATCATTAACAGATAGGGAGCAATGGATAATGTTAGATAGTGGCAGGAGCCGAGGGATAAACGCGGATGGCAAAGGGAATTATTTCTACCAGTTTGCAACAAGTATGAATCACTCCAGCCTGTCAAAGAGGACGATGTGCTCTGACAAACCCTGTTAGTGTAAGGGTATGATTTCTTCTTCATCAAATTTGAAGAAGTGTTGAACTTACTGCCCAAAACCACCTTCTCTCTCCACCCCCGCTTTTAATTATGACTCACCATCCTCGTCTGGGACGGAAGACTTTTCGCAAGTGACGCGCAGAACGTCCGGTTCCACATTTAAGATGGACATTTAAGCCGACATGCAATCCTTCGAGCGAGTCTCAAGACTGACGACGGCACGATGAACGAATCGAGTTGGATCTGGACAAGCGGATCCAGAACCACAGGGGCCGGTTGGAGTGTGTTTGATTATTAGATGGGAGGGCTATGATGTAACTGAATGTATCTCCAGCCAGAGAGCATACTTCCAATTCCTCTAATATAATAAATAAATTTTACAAATCCCATGAAATGTAAGGGGAGGAGTAAAGAATGTCTCAATACAGCCTGGTTTATATTGATGGGCAGTTATATTCATTTGTAATACCTCAAAATGGTTCTATCCCAACGAAATAACAAGACAGTTGAATTTTACATAAATAGTTATTCACGTCATCACTCATTCCTACCAGACTACCCCTCCCTCATCGCCATTCATGCTCTCAAGCGAAGTCCATCTCTCTGTTTCCCCTAGTTACGTCCGATGTGGATGTATCTTACTAGATTGGTCTTGGGGTCACTGGGGTTGAAACCATCTCTACGGCACAGAATTGTCGGCGGAAGTTAGTCTATGCCAATGTTCTAGGTACTTATCGCTAGTCAGAGAACCCAATCATACATACATCTTCGTTCTCGGTGCTTACCGGAGAGCTCCCCGCCCAAACCTCTAACAGCTAATCGACACAGATCCAAAGGGAATCGAGGTACATCCCGTCGCAGGATTTGCGAAGACCGCCGAACTTCCCCTGCAGTTGTTGCCCGACCAGGTGGTCACCGTGCAACCGCTATCGGCAGTGAGGACCTCGAAGGAACTTCCCGGCCTGTGGTCGGAACACATGGTTCCAGAGCCGGATTTGATTGACAAGGCCGACCATCCGCTGCAGCCCGATCCGGACCATGTCTCGACGGAAATTGCACCGCGCTTCTGGAGCTGCGCTGAGGCTGGGGCGGGGTGGAGCTGAGGTGACGAGAGCGGCAACCAAGGAGAGGGTCACGAGCTGAGAGGTCTTCATTTTCGGGGAAAGGTGTAGGGTGGATAGATTTGAGTATTAAGAGGCAGGTTCGGCAGATTGCAGTGGAAGAGCTTTTGGAATCTGGATGATAAGATAGTCATATCGTATCCTGTATAGGCCCATAGGTGCTCTAGTAATAAAAGTATTTCAACCGCATTGGGGCAAAGAAAATGCCAAGGCGAACGGCCGCACAGAATAAGCCCTCGAATGGCCCTCATCTTTCCTTTAGTTGGCAGTACCTTATTTAGTTCAGGGTCCAAGCTCCTGCCACAATGGAACGGCCCCAATAGATCTGCAGAGTCTATGACTAGACTATCCGCCCAGACTCAGACATGATTAACCAAAATTTAACAGTGTACCCATCTAACAAAGTGATCAACTCATTATGGTGGAGACACCTTCGGGCTAGAGAATGTCTACTCATAGTACTATGAACAGACAAAAATATAGTGCCTTGTATTACATACTATGAGTACACCGCTCTTTGGGCTGATATAGGATCCCAACCCATGCTTCTCACGACAGGAAGCAGCTGTAATAACTGTCTCCTCATGCAACCACAGAGGTGCACGCGCTGTATCTGTACCAAGGCCCTGCTACTTTGCAGCGAAACTGGATCGCCTTGTCATATCAGGGGATAGGTTACGAGTAATGGATGGAATGATGTTATTGCAGAAAGAGTTGGCGATTAGCACTAATAGTTATAAAGATAGAATTATTTCTGTGGATTCCTGCAGCCTAGGATGAGTGGGATCGTACCATAGTATAAAACAGGGGGCCAAGGGGTGGATCCACTACTCTTCCCGGACCCATCACTACCGGCCTGAGCCGCCTGACCGGCAGTTATGCTCCGTACTGTCACTAATTAGGGTAATTGATTGCAATCCAGTCGAGCCGAAGAATAACGCGGAAAAACCAGCATTGAATTTGAGGCTGAGATTAGGATCACCAGGATGGATTGGGGGCTGGATCTGAATAAAGTTCCTAATCAGGATGGATAAATCAGTGATTCTTCTGGATAAATTACTGTTCTTTACTGCTATCACGGTTATAGCTGTAATTAATAAAGTCTTTCCCTGAGCCACTGAAACTTGACGAAATCAAGTAGTTTTTGATCTAGCATACATGGGGTTCAACCTAACCTATATAGGTTTAGGTTAACCTATAATATTAGTTATTTACCTTCTAATATATATAGGTTAGATTATAGATAACTACTTTTACTAATAATTACTATATAATTTTAAACTATACTATTTCAGACTCCAAGGATGCAGCCTCTGTCAATTCAACAGAAATCATATACTAATCAAGTAAAACTAGAATCAGTGAGATTAAATGGATGAAAGTCTGGTGAGGCGGTATTATATCCATCTTCTGTCTCAGATTTGCTGAGCTTATACTGACTAGTCCCACAGTCAATATGTGCTACCATCACTGTATAGTGCAGGTCTTCCCGCCACAATCTGGGTCTGAAGTGTCTCTCTCATCCCGTGGCCCTGAAAAGGTCTTTTGACAGATGACAGTCCATAAGTTCTCCTACTAACCATTAGACAATCCTTTCAGGAATTTGGATGACAGAAAAGTTACCGTAGCCATCCATGCGTAGTTATCTGCATTCCTAAGGGCGTCACTTTCCTTCAGATTGCGGGTTTTGAGAGGCCCATAGCTATTGGCAACGTCTATTATACTTTCTCCCAGCCTGTCTGAAGTTAGAAAAGGGACGGCGAATGGTGTGGTATATATTCTTTGGCGTGAAACTCACGCAGCCTTTCCAATAGTGTCCGCATGCCTGTGGTTATATGTATTAGTTATCCAATAAATATCTCTACTGTGTATGCGTCACTGCAAAAGGAGTTACTCACAAGAACTCATGCAATAGAGTGGCACCCATCACAGCTATGGTAGCACTAACGGTGTCCCCTAGATTCTCGCATTTAACATCTTTGATGAGTATGCCGCGAGGGCTCCATTGAAGCTCTATGCTAGATATACTACGACCATGTTAGGTGCCGTCTTCTTTTCTAATGGGTTATGTGCACATCAGTGTTATCGCTAGTCAACAGTCCCGTCAAGAGATCCACAAACAAGCTTGCCTATCTTAAAAACCTGTAAATTCTTACTCTTCGACAGTGAAGCTAGCGGAACCCTGCATCACGAGGGGGATTGGCTGCATCTCACTGTCCCCCACTAGCTCGGGCCGCTGTTTTACAGGGCCCGCTCCAGCATCCTGTCCATCCAGAACCTGCTCCTTCGACCCATATCGATACCAGGATATCTGATTCAACTTATTCCCGAGCTCAACACGATATGTCGATTCCACTTCCAAGTATGTGACCTGAGAAAAAGCCGCTGCAACTTTGGCCTCATTCTCATTAGTTATAACTAGCTCCCCACATGCAGCTCTAAGTTGCTCGGGATTATCTTTATTGTGTGGCTGGCTCCTAGGACAGGGCCATAAGGAAAACATCACTTGGTGAGGCACACCAGGCTGAAGGGTGACAAAATATTGCTCAAACTGGGGTTTGATGGGGATATCAGACACCCCACCAAAGCTATAATGTTTGGTCAGGCTTGGACGTTTTGCGGGAGCGCCTGTGTTAACATTGACGAAGTCAAAGCCGTTTTCATAGAGGGCTATGCCGCTAGGGTCTAGGAGGGTGCCAAATACAAGGATAGTAAGCGGCTTATCGGGCGTATCCGGGGTTTGAGGAAGAGTTGCCTCAATGGTGATGTGGAATTCGTCGTCGGAACCGTGTTTGTGGAGTGTGGGTGATGAGACAGTAACAGCGACAATAATGTGGGTTGGAGGTGGAATTTGGGAGTCTCCAAAAAGAAAAAGCTTTCGAAAAAGGTTCGCCATGTTGATATCTAGACGAATTTGGACTTTTGTTGAATTGAACTAGATGGTTGACAAAGAGCTTTTATATTTGCAGGCAAGATCCTGGCTGGTGGCAAAAGAACAGGCAGATGTTTTCTTAAGACCTCCGCAAAAGTTAGTTAAACGGTTATTTCTCTACTCCACCTTAATCTAATTAGATTAGTTAGGGTAGATACAATGTATCATCATAACTCTATACTGGCATAGTCTTGTAAACAGATATTTGAGTTTCAGTCCCTGTTTACTTCAGTATTCGGATGGTACGACTCCCTCTCTAATAAAGTATTATCTGTCACTATGGCGGTCCTATTATCAATCCATCAAGTTCATAAAGAAGGGTAACCACATCTGATCATGTAGGCTCTTTACCATGCATAACTAGTCATTAGATGTTACCTAAGAGTGGGAATACCAACAGGCAACAGTCTACTCCGGTAACTACTCTGTACTCATACTGCCCTGTTAGAGAATTTAGTCCAACCATAATTGCGTTAACACTCATAACTACGTAGGCTTTCCTAGGCTGACATACCATCTACCATCCCTGGTGGACTGAAACGAGTTGATTTTCTTCTCATCATACGGCCCCTATAGCCTTGTTTATGAGCTGTCTTTAGCCACATCCCTCTCAAGTATCTCCATGGAAATCATTGTCTAGACCCCACTTCACCACAGCCTGGCTTGGCTGATCCACCTTAACTGTACATAGTACGACAGGTACGCCAGTCCGGGATCCTGCAATAGTTCTTCCCCCGCAGGGATACAGTTCTGCCTTTTGCCACCTTGGATTGTAGGGGTGTTTTTACCGCTTGTGGTCTGATGTCTTGCCTTGGAAACCCTTGAAGCTGCGTCCATAATATCATTGGCTGGCCGACTCCTGTCCAATCTATCAACCAACCTCAGTTGTCCCTTCTCTTGATGGCCAGGCTGAGGTTTCTCAGGTATCCTGGTATCGGCGCCCCTCCTTGGTCACTATTCTTATCAGCCTGCCAGGGATGCCCTCAGACCTGTCGCCAACGTGTTCCCTTGTTCCCTTTTCTGCTACCTTCGATGCCTTCTCGTTGCCTTGGATGCCCAGATGTGAGGGAGTTCAATGAATCCGGAAATTGAGACCGCCTTCTCGCTGCTTTGTCTGGAGACAGTAGGGTAGCTTCTAGGATAATACTATGATTGTCGGCCCGGGATTTGTACTGCTTGTAACGCTGAGTGGTCGTCAGTGAAGATCACCGCATCGCGTATGTGGTGGCGGAGAGTGATCACTAACGCAAGTAGGACCCCTAGTAGTTTTGCTGCGTAGATCGTGGTCTCTGATTCAACCCATGTGCGCTGAGAGTATTTCTTGGTGGCGTAGGCACACCGCTGCCCCCCAACCCCCGGCCCCGTCCGCCTTTGCTGTTGATGCCACGTCCACCTATGTCATATTGCTGCCAGATGCGGCGAACCGGCGGTATTACCCTTGCTTTGACCGTCCCATGACTCCCATCGCTTATGGGCAGTCGGGGCGGTTAGTAATAGCTACGTCTGGAGCTCCTGGGGCACCCCAGCGTTGCTAGCGTAGCGACAAACATAATGACAGTCACATGTTGTATGCTTTATGGAAGCGAGTGATTGTTGCTGGATTTTTCCGCGGTCTTCTATTGAACCACCCCAGCAACTTGAACGGACCGCCCGATGATTCTCCATGACAACCCAGGAACCCACAAACTTGGATTGCGAGCGAATTCTTTGTCCGAATCCCACAGTGTCTGGACACTTTCAATACTTAGAGGTCCGACTGCTGTTGCCGAGCTCTTGCCGTTTAACTGGCCAGGTCCAGCCCAAATTACACAATGTCTCCGGAAGTCTACCGCCGAACCATGCTACTTTATACCAGGGTCCAAACGGCCGTGTTTATCGTGTCGGACAAGGCAAGGCGTGGTACTACATGAACAGCCTGCAGCGCCAACTATACCAACAATAGCAGTTGTGTCAGCGCACTGACTGCCCGTGGTAGTGGTCGACTGGTAAGAACCCTGGCCTCTGTTGCGGAAATCGATCCTCAGCCTGAGCCACGTAAGAACGAACATGGGCTCCTGCTTCAAACGCAAAAAGGCTTTCACTTATTCACATAAGACATCTATTTGTAAGGGAACCACATGAGGACAAACCAGGGACTGACTGAGCTGGTCTATCTAGCTTAAGAGTACAGAAACTTGTCGAAGAGAGGGGGCTGGAAGATAAAACAGAAACGTCAGGTGGCCGGCGTTTGTCTGGCCGTGGTGCTCACGCAGTAGTCCGATGCAGCATTTATAATGGCGCCAGTTAAGATGCGGCGCCCGATGCAATACCCTAGCCCCATGAGAGCACAGCAATTATTGACAGCTCTCATGCTGCAGTAGTGGCTGTGTGCTGTGCAGCGATAAATCCACAAATCCAGACACAGAATAGTAGAGTGGTGGCAGAGGCTGGCTGAACAACCCATCATCGCAAATATGCAGGGATTCAACTTCGCAGAGGTTGCCTAGCTCTTCAGCCTCCTATTGGTCATGACTCATGACCGTGCTGCCCAACATATTTCTCTAAGGGACAAGTGATTAAAGTGCAACTAAGTTTAAGGGAGGCTTTTTTGTCAATGCGTTGCACTCTTTATTTTGGTTATATAATGCATTCCTACCCTAGCTCCTTGACTGAAAATCAAGCCGCCACGGTCAACACAGTGACGGTGTTGAGGATAGCGATGCTGTATCAGGAGTAAGCAAATATCCTGGGATCAATCTGTAAATCTTCGTTGGAGGACAGGGACTCAATCCCTAGCGAACAGAGACTTGTGATTCTTTAAATGGTAAAGCAAGAGAACGAGATTCCTCGATAGTATACTCTTTCGTAGCCATGGAGCTGCTAAAATTGTCGAAGAGAAATCCGGCCACCTTGATGTCCTGGTCAACAATGCCGGCATCAACCGCAATCCAAAACCCAATGCCACTCTCCGTGATAACTTCCGCGCTGTTTTTGAACCAATGTCTTTGGAGTGGCTGTCATGAATGACACCTTTCTTTCGCTCATCCGCAAATCAACTTATCCTCAGCGCCGTATTGTGACGGTTACCAGTGGCCTGGGGATGTTCGGTGTTGCCTTGACAGAAAGCTCTCCCTACAACACCTGGAACTACGAATTTCCTGTCTACCGCAGCAGCAAATCAGCCCTCAATATGATCTCTGCCGTCGACATGATTGCGCTCCGGGAGGAAAATATCGCGACCGTTCTAGTCGAACCTGGATACTGCCGGACGGCTTTTGGAGGGTTCCAAGGCCACAAGGATGCCGACGAGGGTGGAAAGGTTATTGCCCGTGCCGCGGTTGAGTGTGATAACAAAGATTTGTTCCTGAAGATTATCGACGATGAGGGCAAACATGCCCAGTTCGGATGGTAATGAAGGAGTAGCGTGGCATCGAATACAGTGTCGTTGTTTACAAAGGAGTTTCCACGAGCGAATGTATTTTAGAATAAAAGTTCATATGCTACAGATTGAGTGTGTCTAAGTTGGTGTTTTACACAATACTCTTCTCTGTCACGCTACTGACACCCGGCTCGTTATCCCTCCAGTGCATAGCTTCAAGCCGGAGAGCGAGCGAGGACGCCTCAGACCCGGGAAGCACGCAGCAGTTTCAGACTCAGGTGCACTCCCGGACTCGGAAACAATGAATAGTGGATGAACCATCGAATAATGGGGAAAGAATATCGTAAATCTTCATCCCCGAAAAGCTGGGTAGTCTCGACCTAGATACCCGATTGCCCGAATCAACGCTCTTCTGAAACTCTGCATCATCGATTTAACATTATGTTCCCTTCACAGATAAAACGGAGTCAGTTGACTATAGTGTCTTTAGGAGCAAGGTATATACTCTTTCAAAGTAGATAGTATACTTCCGAATTATATAAAGATGACTACTAGTTATTTTAGAAGTGTGTCCTGTGTTACTTGTCATCTTAGTAAAGCTATCTTTAATCTAGTATAAGAGCTAGAATTAAGGTTTGAATAGTAGGAGAAGCCTTATATCTTAAGTCTTAGAGCATTCAAAGGACAGCACAGAGTAAAACAAGGTAGGGCCAGAAATAATATGTATAGCTGCGGAGGGGGATACTCAGCAGGAGTATAGCAATATGTCCATCAACCTAAATACAAGTTTTAAGCGCATCATAAATAATCACCAGTGAGGGCACCCACTACAATAGTCAGGCCACCACGAGGCCTTTTTGCTGCTATCACCTCAAGTCTCTGTGTATAACCTTGCAAAGGGCATTGCTTCCCATGACTAGACTCATTAACCTGCGTCAAGATTTCTCTGAACTTATTAAGCGCATGTTGGTGTACAGTTTATCATTGCCTTGAGTGCAATATATGATATAATTCCTTCGTTTCCTTGGACTTGACTAGAAGGGTGGGGAGACAGGTCTCATCGAAATTTAGTCGCAAAACACTCTAGGTGCGGTAAATAAATAGCATTTAAGATATCACGACAAATGTACTGTTAACTTTCGAGGCTGATTGAAGAGGTTGAGCTATCTAGACTAACTTATATAAAGAATCATAGCAGGATAGGTCCGATTTAGAGATTATTACTATAGTAATAACCCACTAGGTAAGTCTATAGGAGACCTATAACACTAAAATAATATTTACTCTATATAGCCTCTAGAGCATCTGCTCGTTTCCGGAGATAGGAAATGCCGCCCATTAGAGCAACCTAAAACCGTATGGCATGGTGTGCCACTATATGGGTCTAATCTACCAAGGGGAATCAACATTGATAAACGGTTGATTGGTTCAAGAAAGGTGTAAAGAACGTGGTAAACAGCGAGCATGCAAAATACCTATCTGCCTCGTCCAATAAGGATGATAGGAGCGGGTTTGTCCTAAAGTACGGAGTACTCGGAGTAAACTGGTCCAAGACAATGCACAAACCCCAGATTACATACAAAAACATAGGAAACGAGAGGTGAGGGCGCATCCAATAAGAGGCTGTGAGTAACTCTCCACTTTCGTTAATGCCGCCAATTTAGTCAAGTCAGGTGTCTCCGCGAGAGTATTGTTGTGGCTTAGTTCTCATGATGTGATAACGAAGGATAATGAAATTGCTCCTTATAGTTTTATAGAACTTATACGGGGTTGGAGCTCAAACACATTAGCTCACACCCCTGACTTATGCCACCGTGCTGAGTACTCACCTTTGCCATTTGAGTCAATTCCCACATCAATTCCCACACGGGGGTCGGCCTTGTTGCGCATTTGCAACACATTGTCCAAAACTTCGGCCCTTAGGATTGAGGATGCTGCAACACACCACAATGTCAGGCTGTGGAGCCGCCATAGCGGCAATAAGGACCAGTGAAATCACCAGACCAAAAAGAATCGTTTTATTAAGAATATGCATGTCTGCAATAAAACATTTGCACTATCAGGGCAAATGTTAAAATCGTATGTATACACTGGCCTAATGGATAGACAGCTGAGGGATTTATATATTTGGGCATGGTCTATGACGCTTGCCTACCAGCTGACAATAATATGTCGAGCGGCAAAGCTCTTCGGTCTAGAACATTTATCAATGATGTCAAAAAGGTGTCAGTATCCGGAAGCAGTTCGGAAGCGGTGAGGGCTCCTAGGTGAGTATTATATGTAATAACAATTTGCTGACCGCTAGTTAGGTCAGCAACTAATGTAACTAATCTATAAGCCAGCTGCGCACACAGGCGACCGTGTCAGTGCTAGCTAATCTCCCATGCGACGACCCAAAGTGGCCTTTCCAGCGGCTGGACTTGTCGGACTCTATCGATGCTCTGGGAGTCGTGCATGTCCAAGCATACTAATAGCGAGAAGCTAGAGCAAAACAATCATGTTTTGAAGGACGCTGGCTTACGACTGGAAAAACAGAGGGGTGCCTCCAGCCCTCGCCACGCCAAGCAATTACAGAGTAGACTTCCGCCTCGACCGGCAATAGGCCCCGCTGCTCTAGTATTTCAATAGCGGAGTCTTGGCCTCTTGGCAAGTCATGTTGCTTATGCCCTGTGAGATTGTATCCGTGCCTTAGGCTCACCCTCACCGCTCCTGGTGAGCCACGGCGGATCCGCCAACCACACCGAATCCGGCATTTTTTCGCTGTTTTGATATTTGAATCTATTTCAACCACCAAATATGCCTAAATCTTCTAAGATTAGCCGTTGTAAGATTACTAGTGGGCCGCCGAGGCCTCATTTATGCGGTCAGCTTGTAGTTGTCTGTCAACTTGTCCATGACTCGCGTGCGCGTACAACCTCACTCTGCTGTCCGAGGGGGTCAGCGAATCAGAGTACAGCAAGAGGCAGTCGCTCGCTACCTTGTCTTCCTACTTCTTCTTACCTAGAGACTGTGTTAATAGCTTTACTGTGTTTCACCATTCAGACTGTTAAGCCCCTGGTGACCCCGGAGAAGCTGTTCTTTCAACTCCTGCTAGCCACAATTCGGCGTAGTCTGCAGAATTATCGAGTGACGCTTAGCTCTGTCCCTATTCTCCTGCATTTTGCCTTCACAGTTCATTATAAAAATCAAATCCTTCCTTGCACAACCATCGTCAAGAGCCATTGGCGTCTTTTTCTCTCTCCATATTTCCGACATCAGCCACCACGCTTTGAATAGTTCTCACCTCAGCATGCACATCTCCCGGGCAAGCTAGTTGCTCGCTGCCTACATGGGAGCCATAATCAACGCTTCTAGCGTGCTGGAAGTGGACCTGGTTTTCCCCCGCAACAAGACATATGCCCCAACTGAGTGGTTTCCTGTTGTGTTTGCTTTCCAGAATCCAAAGCGCGCGAAATACCTCAACTTTGATATTTCTTACAATATATGGAATCTGGATGACAGGAACAACTCCCTTACCCGGTCTCATGATTTGAGATTCGCAAACTGGTCCAGCCACGACCCCTACTTTGCACACGAGTTTTTCAGTTCCTTTAACGCTGAGGATCGTTGGATGCTGGACCGGACCCTGACCTGGCAGAGTTGTGACGAGTACGCCTTTGAGAATAATCCCCTCACTGCCGATATAATCCGCAACATCTCGACCTGGTCTACCTGGTTCACCATTCAAGATTCAGCCCCCAAGGTGGATCTCGTTGCTGCTACAGCCAATAAGTCCTGCCCCGTTACTGAGGCTGAGGCTGAGAGGCCTGTCGACTACTAAACACCTCTTCGGACTGGGTAGGCTTCGCCAATAGTCTGGTATGGCTGCATTAGTTCAGCAGTTTCATAGCAATTTCCAATTTCCACCACGCTCAGCACACCGGCCGAAGCCCGAACCCTTGAGAGTAAGCATTGTAATGGCTTGTATGAGTGACTGGGGGTCTGATACAGTAGACTAGAGATTGCCGCTCAGCTGAGCCGAAATGAGTTGATGCAACGTCTAGGGGAACGAAGAGACGAGATGGATGGAAAGCTCACTGACTCAAGACGTGGCAAGGATGCGAGAAAAGGGGCCTAGATGGGAAAGTAGTATAAAATCTACTACGCAATCTGGCTTCTTTACGTAAATACCTTCACATCAGTCTCTCATTTTATCCGATTAAATGTTCTTGTCCCTCTTTCTTCCAGTCCTTCGTTAGTCTTTCATTCATTCTTTTATTTTGTCAAGCCTTTGCCAAATGGTGACTCTGTCATCATTGACGGCAGCCCTGGCCACTGTAGGGGTTAGCCTCTTGCTCTTTACCAACGGAGCCACAGCAACACCAGGATTTAGAAATGCAGCCGGTCCCAGCTACCGCAGCTCCGACGTCTGTCCTGAACGATGCTGCGTTTCTGGCGCCAATACAGGCAACTGGTCTGTGTATCCAGACTTTAAGCAGATCAGGAAATGCAAACAGGCCATGTTTTATTACTTTTCTGTTGACGACAAGGATGTGAATCACAAGATACATGCTTGTTCGTCGTACGGGCCTGATTTCGGGGGCATCCCGGCATCCGCCGCGAGAATTGCGTCCACACAGTCCGTTGACGTGGAGTGTGAGATGGGGTGGTGGAGTGAGGGCTTCGGGCTTGCCGCCTCGGGGTTGAGGTCCCTTGTCAAGCAGCTCAGCGTGTATGCTGAGAATGGACACGGGGCTACAGATAGGCCGTTCATAATTTATGGGCAGTCGGGCCAGGCTACCATTGGTCTGTACATTGGGCAAGGTCTGCTGAACCAGGGTCTTGGCGCGTCTGCCTTGAAGATCTTCCACGATAACCTTGAGAACTTAAATGTCTCGACACCGACCTTGGCCATGCAGCTGTGCAAGTCGGAGTACGACAGCACGCACATTTTTGGAATTATGGCCACCAGCAGAGGAACGTTCACCCCCATCCAGGATGCTATCAAATCGTGGGCCAACGCGACCTGCCTGCCGTTTGAGGGGTCCACGAAGTTCCCTGGCACGGCCCAGTTCACCACGCCACTTCTACACGCGAACCGCACCGTCACTACCAACTCTACGCTCGTGCCGACGGCGAGTGTCGCACGGTCCAGGTTGAATCCGGCAACGCTTGTGCGGATCTAGCTGCAAAACGTGTATTTCGGGAGCTGACTTTACCAAATATAACCCTGGCAGCACCTTTTGTTCGACATTGAAGCCTAAGCAGCATGTTTGTTGCTCGAGGGCAAGCTTCCAGATTTCAGCCCCAAGCCTAGTCCGGATGGCTCATGTTACAAATACCAGGTCAAGGATAATGACAACTGTGACAACCTTGCTGCGGAATACAGCCTCACAAGGGATGATCTTGCAGAGTTCAACAAGGATACGTGGGGCTGGAATGGCTGTCAGCTTTTGTACAAGGACACAGTCATGTGCTTGAGCGAAGGGACTGCGCCTTTCCCTGCCCCAATTGCCAACGCAGTTTGCGGTCCCCAGAAGCCAGGGTCCAAGCTGCCAACTGATGGCTTGGATATCGCTGATGTGAACCCCTGTCCGTTGAACGCATGCTGCAATATCTGGGAGCAATGTGGTATCACCAAGGACTTTTGCATCGACACCAACACCGGTGCGCCAGGAACTGCTGAGCCGGGCACCTACGGGTGTATCTTCAACTGCAGGATGGATGTTGTCAAGGGCGACGGAACGGGCGCGATCAAGATCGCCTACTACGAAGGATACTGCCTGAGCAGACAGTGTCTCTTCCAAGACGCCTCCCAGATCGACACCTCGGCGTATACACACGGCCACTTTGGCTTTGGCACGTTAACCCCTGACTATGTGTCTCCAAGGACTGCCCAGATGGTGCAAACAGTGAGACCTCGGGACCCGGGGCGCAGCTGATCTGGAACTCGCAGGTGAAAATACACGTGCTACACAAGGACTACTACAACGCTCTGTTCGAGGTTGCTGCGCTCACCAGCACCGCTCTGAAGGATCTGGAGAACAAGTTTGCACCCATCCCGCCCGAGCAGCACAATACCTGGCTCTTGCTTCTTATTGACCTGCTCACCCTTGGATTCTTTGGGACTGCCAGGCCTTTATTTAACTCGTTCCTCAGGAGGATGCCTTACTTCCTCGAGAGAGGAACCGCGCTTGACAACATCAAGGATACCAGCATGACCCTCATCGGACAGAGTACAACCATTGCCAAGGACGTGCTACCAAGTGAAGACGCCCCATGGACGCCCGAGGCACAGGATGAATTCTCCAACTATGTGGGGCAGTTCGTCTGGGGCTAGGCCAATGTCACCAGTATTGCCCTCGGGGAAATATTCAACGGCAGCGAGCACTCGCTTCAGATCCTCAAGGACACCATGTCCGGCGGGAAGCTCATTGAGGGCGCGTTCGAGCAAGTACCGCCCGAGAATGAGGATACCGACAAGAACATTCTGCGAGCCAACATCCAAAAGTGCTTCTTCGGCTACTCCATCCCCTCCCTCTGGCAGGTCTCCAAGACATACGCCTTCATCATTGACGCAGGACACAGCTGCGGCGAGAAACAGCTCACCGACTATCTTAAAGACGAGACCATGGACGCCACCGGCGTCTGCGTCGACGACCAACAGTACTACCTCGTCTACGCAGAGGGCGAGGCTATCACATGCCGCTGCGAGTTCTACGACGGCGGCCCCTGCCAGCGCATCTGCGTCGACAACAAGTTCTCCATGCCCCCTGGCCTCGACTCCCTCGGCAACGGCAACTTCGACGGCATCACAAAGGACGACCTAGTCAAAGGCTCTGTCCGGACGTGGAAGCGAAACGGCAAGGAGAACGGCGGCGGTTTCGCAGACCCCACAAACAAAGCACGATCGACAACATGATGGACGTGGACGTCACGACTCCCGGGTTCATCCGTATCCCTGTCTGCTCCCCCGAGCGCGCCTTTCAGTCTTGGGATACGGCCAAGGCCGGGTCGAGCCAGTTCTACCTCTGCGATATCCCACCGGGTAGGGACGAATGCGGTGACTCGTCCTTTGAGAACCAGACCAGTGATGCCTCGGCTAGTGTAGAGGACTGCCTGCAAATTATTAAGAACATCGAGGGCGACGCGAGCACGGGCTGGAAGACGCAGGTGGTTGGCAAGAATCAGCGCGAGATTGCGTCAACTTTGACGTCGGTGGGCAGGATGTCATTGATATTATCAATGATGCCATTAGGCGGTTTGGTGGAGGTGGAAAGGTTGGAGCAAAGGGGAACATGGAGTGTAATGGGAATATCGAGTTACGGTTCATGGAGTAGTGGATGTCTAATATGTACTTCCCTACTAGACCTGACATTGAGCAGCAGGATGCTGTTGAGCTTTTACTTAACAGTTCCCATGTCCAGGAAGTAATCTTGTGTCTCAAAGAGATAACAAGGAATACTATATCTAGAGTGGGGTGCTTACTGCTATTCAAGACGGAGTGGATGCGTCTTAAGTCTTATCGACTGCATGTTGTTGGATCTGATTCTGCGTAGTGGCTCATCAGCTCGAATGTCTCCTTCCTATCAAGTAGGAGTTTGACGACTCCCTGGTTGTCTCGCGTAACAGCCAAGGAGAGTGCAGTGAGGCCTTGTAGATCGCGAGCATCGATGCAAGCACCATTCGCAAGCAATGAGTCGACAACTGTCTCATCCTCTTGAATAGCTGCCCTCATTAGTGGCGTCTGGCCTGTCTTGTCCCTCGTCTCCAAATTAGCGCCATTCTGCACCAGTAGTTTTACCACTTCTACGCGTCCATTTCTGGCCGCCTGGGACAGAGGGGTGCGGCCATCTCTGGAATCGTGGCACTCGATATCAACATGCTTTCCTAAAAGCATGTGCACTACCGCTTCCTGACCTTTACTGGATGCTGCAAGGAGCAGGTCTCTTCGAACCACTGACGGGTTAAGATGAGGTTTATCCTCAAGGAGAGCCTTTATCACATCCTGATGTTCATTGCAAATGGCATAAGTTAGAGGTGTTGCTCCGATGTCGTCATGCCAACTGGTCCTAGCGTTGGCCTCAAGGAGCAACTTGACAGTGCTCAAGTGCCCATTCCATGCTGCATACGACAGCGGGGTTCGGCCGTATCGATCTCGGGTGTTGATATCGCTCCTTCGTGTGTCCGATAGTAGGCCCCACAGCTCTGGTACGGTACTACCCTGGATCAAGATCTTTATCACACTATCAGAACCCCTTCCGGCTGCCCAAGATAGTGCCGTCCGACCGTGAGTGTCATCCATCTCGTTCAGCCATAGGCGGTAATTTGGCATTAGGCGGATTGCGACATCCGAGAGGTTGAAATAAGAAGCGACCATCAAAGTGGTGAAGTTCACCGGTAGCGTCGTATTGGTGGTAGCCCAGTAGATTCCGAGCCAAGTCAAACAGTATTCTCGCTTCGGATGGCACAACCCGATTACAGTATCGATCAAACTATCGTCCGTTTCATGCGCCTCCCGAAAGTGGATCATCCAATGTGTGGCAGAGTACTCGAGGAAATGAGGGAGTCCTCCACGGGCCGAGTCCAATGATTTGGCACGCCTGTAGGCGTCACACAGGTTTCGAAGCAATAAGAATTGGATACAGATACGAGAAAGAACACGGTGTGACTCTCTAATAGACAAGGATTGTTTCCAAATATGGACTTTCTGGTCAGGCTGCAAATGCTGCTTCGGACTGGTATTTTGTAGGAATTCTTTCGCTGTTTGGTGAAGCAGGTAGACCTTCGAATCGACAACTGCAACGAATAGACCACACAAGTCTCGAATATACCTCCGAACGCGACTTTCGTTCTTCAAGTCAATATCGCTGTACGATCTGTGATCTTCGCTAAGAGACATGGCCACATCTAGCTCATTCAGAGTCAGTGGCCTAGCCGCCGAGACAATGATATGTAGGAGTTTCCTCGCTTTAACAGTGTCTCGAACTTTTGTCAAGATCCGTCCATAAGCTTCTTCGAGGGTCTTCGGCAGGCAGGAAGTAGCCTTATCAATTCCAGCTTTCTCGATACACTCTTCGCTCTCGACCAAGTCCAGTATCAGGGATACCCATAGATATGTCCGGTTTGGCACTCGGACCAGTCTTTCTAATAGCAGTTTCTTTTCGTCGCCGGTAAGCTCCATGCCCTTGCTAATCTCCTCCACATTTGCCAAAGTGAAGTGCTTGATCTCCTGAGATATGCTGTTGGTCTCGAATTCGCCTTCGCCGCTTAGATGGAGAACCGGTATTGATGAGACGTTGAAGCACTGGAAGATCCTCAAGACATGGCTATAAGGCCTCGAAGTCACCAGAAACTTCAGACGAAAGTTCTCTGCTGTGTATTGTAGATTGCACAATGCTTTAATTAACTGGTCCCTCCCATTCTCATCGGACTCGTCCACTGCATCAAGAAGACACACAATGTCCACACAGTATTGAGATCTCGCAACACTCACAAGAATATCCCACAGGCTGTTGAAAGAACTGAAAAGTGCCTCTCCCTCAATATCGGCTTTATCTATAACCCAATCAGAAAGCAAATCGGGCTTCTGGTCAAATATCTGGTATAGGATGCAGCATAAGGCCCCAGCAACGGTCCTTTGGTCGTCAAACTCATCCTTGAAGAAGAAGTAAGACACAATTCTTGACATGGAAGTCGGCAGAACAGAGTCAACCAGATATTTGACCAGAACGGATTTTCCACAGCCAGGGTCGGCAGATACCCACAACGCTATGGACGATTCGCGTTGTTGCCAATCCGTGAAGAGTGGATGGGTCACAAACCATTGACACGTACCCTGTGCTCGATTCGGATTTCGATCTTTACGATCTCGGAATGGACAAGTACGAAGCTTTCTCAATAGGTCCAACCGAGCATCTTTGCGTTCCGTATATTGGGCAGGCAACGTGCTCGTCATCTCATATAGCATAATCTGATCTATTTGCTCTATGAGTATCACGATGCAGACGCGGTAATGCAATCCCATACCTGGAGTCCACAGATCTAGGACAGCTCTTGCCGCAGCTGCAGCTGTCCTAGCGGCGTAACGCTGCCACCGCTTGCTCTTGTGACTGTCTGCATAGTCGGATGCTCCTTTAATGACCAAGACACTCGAAAAGGTCTCCCAGACACCAGCGCCCTCCATCTCAAAGGCAATCACTTGATCCCGTCCAGCGATACTGTCGCGGTCTTCTCCTGATCTCATCACTGTATCGCCAGACCCGATCAGACCAAAATGAATGACAGGTTTGGAAACCACAGATGAGGAGGCACGATGAACTACTTCTCGCTCCTCGCATTGCAGCTGATAACAGGTCATTTCAATTGCCGACTCACATATTTCAGTGAGATCTGCCCCGGCTTTACACGTTTCACAGTTGGAGTGTTTGCCGTGTTTATGTGGATATGAAGAGTTAAAAAGCTTGTCCTCCGCTGAGCCTGGGTATTCGGTCTCATCACCCAGTTTTTGCCGGATAGTCCCCGCATATTCCCTTGTTTTTTGCTCAAGACGTGCTCGATTCTGCTGAGTTTGCAACTTAGCCAGGGTTCCGCAAATTTGACCGCGCGGTTTAACCGAAACACTGTCCTTCCGCAGAAATCTCTTACCGGGTAGTCGTCTACCCATGTCGTACTGGATGAGCCCTTCGCTGATGATCACGTCGCCTAGATGAATATTCCGCCTGCCATTGCCGTGAGGTACAACACCACAAATACCGACCACGACTGCAAGCTCGATGTTTGGAAAGCTCGAACGCAAACCAGCCGGCGTTGTCGCGGCGGCAACCTTTCCCACACTGGGCATGTGTGCTAGAACCACGTTGTAGCGCCCAAGGACACCCATGGAATATGAGTTTTCATCACCTGGCATCTTCCTATGTTGGGTTACATCGAAGCTCTTGTTGAACAGGGCGGCAACAGCTGTTGCCTCCAGTGGGAGAGCGCATATGATGCCAACCGTGAAGTTGTGCGCATTTGGCATGGGAGACGGGCAATTGAATCCGGTGTCATTTGCGTTCGTCGATGTGACATCCATGCTGGATGACGCAAGATTATCGCTGTCATCCATTTTCTGACATTATTTAACTCGCTGGTTGACTTTCTTGTGTCCCGTATATCGCAGGAGGAAGAACTGTCTTGCCATCGAGCGGCAGACGGCTGAGCAGGCTAAGATATCCTCAGCCTTGCGTGTGGGGTACATTAGTTTCTTGGATTTGATGCAGTAAAGCATGTGCTGGATGTTAATTGGCTTACTATTTTAGTCGACCTCTTCGGCCTAAGAGCGCTTAACCCCGCGGGCCAGCGCCGCAAGCTATTGGGAGAAACCCCTCCGAAATAAAAGACGGAACAACGTGTCCCAGGTCTAGAAGCGGATATTCTATAAAACTTGACTGAATCACACCAAGCTAAGTCAGGGTGGACTCTAGGTTTTCCAACAATAGACTAGAACTCAGAGTTCAAAAGCCTCTTAGAGATACAGTCCCACGGCAGTAAAGCCGAAATGAATGAGGATTCCTGCAAGAACCTCCCAGTACGTACGCCCCTCTTTCAGAATCTAACCTCCTAACCCCTTGGTAGCCCGTGCCACCGGAGATCATCGACTGGCTCTCCCATGTCCTCTCATCTGTTGACAGAATACGCTATGCTCCCTCAATGAGGCATCAAGCCCCCCCAATTCTTACACTGGATGAGATCCGAGACGCAAAAGACCTATGTCCTCGCAGCATGGGTGGCTGCAAAATCCTAGTAATCAAGGCCTCGACTATATTAAAAGTTGGGCCTATGGTTCGCATGGGAGAAGCTGAAGCTCTCTGCCTCGTCAGGGAAAGGACGTCAGTACCTGTTCCTAAGGTACTCAACGCTTATGCTATTGACGATGTGGGGTTTCTTGTGATGGAAAGAACTCCCGGTATTACACTTGAACAATGCTGGAAGAGCTTAACAGAAGATGCCAAACAATCGATTGTTCGACAGCTTCAAGGGTTCATACAGGAGTGGCGCCAGATTGAAGGGCCACTGTTTGGATCTGTTGGTGGTGGTCCATGCGAAGATGTCTTGTTTAAGCATTCTTGGGACGCAGCAAAGTCCCGACAATATGGACCTTTTTCTACAAGAAAGGGATTCAACCAAGGGGTAGTAGAGGCACTCTGCAACGCCAGACCGTACGGAAAACTCACGAAGAGGGATGAGCCTCTGGCGGACCGGATTCTTGCCTCGACCAGCCAGGATGAGAGAAAGGTGCTCACACATGGCGATTTGCACCAAAGCAATATTATGGTAAAGGATAATGTCATCACCGGGGTCATTGACTGGGGCGTAGCCGGCTATAGTATATCGGCCAGAGAATACTTTTGCTTGCGGTGGCAAGCGTTGGATCTGGATTGGAGAGACCTTATATCTACTATACTCGACGTCGACGAGTACGATTTCTGGGCCGAGGTGAATCAGTCCATGGTCGATTATACTGGAATTTAAGTTGATATCGGAGAAAGGACCATATATGCACTTGGCGGAATGGTGATCGGCATCCTTTCCAGGGTTCGCAGCAGGCTACTTGTGCCAGTGGATTTATACACCTTATTGTAATGTCAAACTATTAGGCACAGCAATGACGAAAGACAAAATGACGGCGATTGACGTCAGTTGTCACTGTCTTCAAGATCATCCATAGCATTAAAGTGTGTATTTCAAGAAGTAAGTGAATCTGGAGGCATTGATCCTCATGCTCCAATCCATTTGAATACATAACAATATCTCCGCGACAGTGGCCGTCATGCCGCCCCTCACCTACCAGCCCAAATCAGCTGTCGTGCGTGACCTAGCTGACTTCATCTGTCGGTCCAACTCAAGGGTTGCCGAGTTCACTGCAGCTGTAGAAAGTGCACGGAAGCCGGAAAATGGCGGTCAACATGAGATGGACCAGGAAAAGATCTACGCACTGGAAGACTACATCAGGTTCCTGGATAACTTTATCCGCTGGGCTCCCAAAGTCTCGAGTAGCGGAGATGAGGTTCTCAATAAGATCCTAGTATTCTACTGGGTGCTGGATCAGCCTGTCCTGGAGCAATACCAGACGGCAATCGCGCCAGAAACGGCCGATACTGATCTCAAGTGGTTGTCATATTGGCTGGTCACGTTCGCCCGCGAGCAGGGCAAGTGGTTGGATACTGAGGAATCGGCGGGCTTTGTTTATTCCTTCTATCGGAACACGACGTATAACAAAGACGCAGATCAATGGGAGGAGCCAGACGATGGCTGGAAGTCATTCAATCACTGGTTTGGACGACAGTGGAAGGACATTAACGTATCTCGTCCGGTGGATCATCCGAATGATGACAATGTCATTGTGCACGTTGCTGATTCCATGGTCGATAGCCACTGGGATATCAACAACGGCACAATCCACCTGAAAGCCAGTGTCAATATGAAAGGGGTGGATTGGCCAGTGGCAACTCTCCTCCGCAACTCGGGAATCGATTACAAAAATGGAAGTTTCATGCACGCCTTTCTCGCACCCGCAGACTACCATCGCCAGCATGCGCCAGTCAGCGGTGAGGTGATCGAGGCGAGGAACATCCGGGATCAGGTCTATCTTCAGGTAGGGAAGAAGGCAGATGGTGGTATCGGACGATCGAGAGGTCTCATTCGTGACCCGGACGATCTAGAGCACCATCGCACGCAGAGCCAGGGCCACTTCTATGACATTGAAGCCCCGGACGAGGCTGGATATCAGTGGTGTCAAACCCGCGGCGTCATTGCCATCCAGACCCAGAACTATGGCAAAGTCGCGGTACTCCCGATTGGAATGGCGCAGGTCTCGTCAGTCAAGTTGACGGTCAATGTTGGTGATCAGGTGAAGAACGGTGACAATATCGCCTATTTCCAATTTGGAGGCTCTGATGTGTGCATTGTGTTCGAGAAACGCGTCAAGTGGCGGCCTGATCTCCAGCCGGGCAAAACCAAGCTGAAGGTATGAGAAAGGCTGGCTACCTTTGATTGATCAGGGCAGCGATTCGCCGCTTTGATGCTTCTTTCCCATGCATGTCACGTCAGTCACCTCATCCTTCATCGTCAAAGAATCTGGTCGAAGTATATCATAGAATTTCAGGCGAATGCTGGAGATAATAACACGGTGGTGTTGCAGTGGATTTTCAGACGTATGCCAAGTTAGAAATCAACAATGACCCATAAGTGAATGATTCATCGCGACATCAGTACACTTCGGTCGACCTCAAAGGTCGTTACCCTGGACTCTGGCACTATCAAGTTGGCTGATCACCACTCTCAATCCCGTCATCAGTGGAAGACTTAGTAGCCCGAGAGGATTAATATCATTCAGTACTGTCCTATGGCAGCTGAATGTTGAGATACAGCGGAATGGGGTTAGAGACGGGGGCATGCCTAGGTGATCCCCTTCCTAACCTAGCTGATTCGTTGCTTTCACCGACGACGCCATGCCAGCCTTAGCGTGCGAGGACGTACCATTCGGATGGCATCCCGTGAGTGTCCACAGGGGGCCAACCGAGGTACTATCGGTATTTCCGAGTCTTTGTCCGTGATTAACTCCCCCGTGTACCGAGCTAATCTTAGCATGGCCAATACGTCTCTACGTTAGCAACCAATGAGGAAAACTCAGAGAGTAATAAAACGATAATCCTCCGCGCTCGAGTCAATCTCATTTCATTCCACCATCTCATACGCATCACCATGCCGCCGTTTTGCAAGATTGCCGTCATCCAGCTCTATGTCAAGGTAAGTTTATATCCATTGCATCTTCCTAGTCATCAATGCGAAAAGAGAGAAAGAAAGAAAAACGTTCCACTATCCCATGTCAAATCTCGGATGGAGTACATATTCTAATATGCTCTCCTTCTAGCCGCTCAAACCCGCCGACAACTTCGCTCGGGCTGTGAAATTTATCCGAGAGGCTGCTGCGCAGGAGTGTGATTTGGCTGTACTGCCTGAATTCCATCTGACCAACTGGGTCCCCACTGATCCTCGGTTTGCATCCCTGTGCGATGACTGGGAGACCTATCTGCATCGTTATCAGGCCCTCGCCAAAGAGTGTAACATATGCATCGTGCCCGGATCGATAATCCGACCCGTATCTGCCTCCTCTACGGCGGCAGCAGGGGCACCTGTCCCTGACAAGGCGGAACCGAGCCTAGAAAATGTAACCTTTTTCATCTCCAACACTGGCGAGATTCTAGGCTCCTACGTGAAAAAGAATCTCTGGGGGCCCACCGAGCGAGCCTACCTTCGGTCGTCCAAGGACGCTCCGCACCAAGTCATCTCGACCCCACTGGGTCCTGTGGGCTTGCTGGTGTGCTGGGACCTGGCCTTCCCCGAGGCCTGGAGAGAACTTGTGTCCCAGGGAGCGAAGATCATCATTGTGCCCACGCTGTGGACACGCAGCGGGGCGTCTGAGGCTGGCCATCGACAGAATCCTTCTGCACCCTCCTTGTTCCTCGATAGCATTCTGACTGCCCGAACGTTCGAAAATACCTGCGCTGTCGTCTTTGCCAATGCAGGCGGGCCTCCGGGGAGAAACTACTGCGGACTCTCCCAGATCAACATTCCGTACGCGGGTCCCCTGGTTCGTTTGGGTACTTCCGCCGAAGGGATGGGCATGGCGACAGTCGATATGGCGGTTTTGGAGGATGCGGAAGAAAACTACGCGATTCGCTCCGATCTGACCGAACCTTCGTGGCATTACAGGCATACTCGCCGGGTCCCGGTAGAATTTACCAAAGGAAGGCTATAGATAAGATAGGTGGGAGCGCGATTCATAAACCGACAGAAGGCTCGGAAAAGGTTCCCGGGGAAGTTTCCGGATAAGATTCCGGAAGATGTGGGCGGTTCGCGACAAAAGAGGGTTGTCACAGGGGATGCATTTATCCTCGGCAAATTCAATACTACATGTGTGTGGCCCTGATGTTGTGGGTAATTAATTAGTGCACCGTGGAGTCGTTGTGGGGATACACGACTCAAGAATATGTATATATCTGTGTACATGTGTGTGTTGGTGAGGTTGAACCTTCAGAAAGTGTACACATATGGTTTTGTATGACCTACTTACATTTATATACCCAACACAAATATATATATAGTCTAGACGTGATATAAAATGAGAGGTAATGAGGAACGTGCAGAAAAACAAAACGGAGAAGCAGCAAGGAAAAGAAAGGCGTGATTACAACATCTACATCCCTCAAGCCCGCAAATTATGCTCCTGTAGCCAAGCATTCAGGATCATGGCTGTCCATGATAAAGATATCTTCTATACCAAATGACCAAAAGGAATTCCTGATCCAACTACAATATTTGCAGCACCAGATCAACAACTGCGTCTCAGTGTTGATTCCTCCATCAGAGATCCGCGGTGAGTCACTTTCCGTACTCTTTGTCAATGCAGCGAGTATGACGTCCACAGCTGCTCAATGACAAGATGGCCAGGCAGCGGCTTGTTGGGACTGAGAGCCAAGTGCGTGTGCCACGCGAGTACAATGTGGGATTAGATACCTTGCTCACCGTTCAACCTCGGTTTTTCGGTGTATTGGGCCTATTGGAAAAGCCAAGGCAGTATTGACAGGGGTGCCGATATGCTGGGCGATGACAAATCAGACGTTCTTTTGATATTTGCTTTCCTTTTTTGGGATATTTTCTGTAGATAAGGATGGAAATGAAAATGGATGGCATCCTGTCCTCTATTTTAAGTCATTTCCTTCATTTTCTGACCTGGATATCAGCCACCTTTGTGCCCCAATACTGATCTGATTGCCACACCTAGCACATGGAGACTAAGCAGCTCGAGCAGCCTCAGTCTGCGGAAACTGCAGCACCAGCACCAGCTCCCCCCAATGGTGGATTGGCGGCCTGGTCAGGCGTCTTTGCCTCGTTTCTTCTCTTTCTCAGCACTTGGGGATTTTCCACCGCTTTCGGTGCCTTCCAGAGCTACTATCAATCTGATCTGCTGCACACACTCTCTCCCTCCAGCATCGCCTGGGTGGGCACCGTCAATGCCTTTTTCCTTATCTCCACCGGCGTCATCGCTGGTCCTCTTTTCGACCGCGGATACCTTCACCATCTGATGATAGCTGGCTGTTTCCTGACCACCTTTGGGCTCATGATGCTGAGTCTGGCGACTCAGTACTACCAAGTGTTTCTCTCCCAAGGACTCTGTTGCGGCTTGGGCAGTGGCTTGATCTACGTCCCTGCCTTGTCGTTGGTCTCAACGCAGTTCACCACGCGACGCGGCATTGCAATTGGCCTGGTCACCTCAGGCGCGAGTGTGGGTATGTCTGACTGATTAACCATCAGTTGAATTGCTGAGCTGATTGAAATCCATCCATCTAAGGCGGAGTTATCTTCCCTATCATCTTCATCCGTCTTCAACCCCATGTCGGGTTTCCCTGGACTGTACGGACCTTGGGTTTTATTCAGCTGGCCTGCTCGTGTATCGCCGTCCCGCTGTTGATGGTCACTACCAAGACCCGGCGCGGTCCTCCGCGGCAGCTCATCCACTGGCACGCCATGAAGGAATGGAGTTTCAACGCTTACGGGATCGCCAACTTCCTCATGTTCATGGCCTACTTCATTCCGCTCTTCTATGTCCCTGCCTTTGCCTCTACCGCCCTCCGCACTTCCACCGACCTGAGTTTCTACATGGTCTCCATTCTCAACGCCGGCTCTGCCATCGGCCGCATTGGGTCCTCCCTGCTGACCTACCGACTCGGCGCCAGTCACATCCTACTGGCCAGCGTGATTGCCTCGGCGGTGCTCCTTTTTGGCTGGATCGGCATTCACTCCGTCGCCTCGTTTGTCGTCTTCTGCGTGCTCTTTGGGATCTTCTCGGGCGTGCTTATCTCCGCTAATCCGCTGGTCATCGCCCACCCGGTAGTCTCGCCCACTCCTTCAGTGATTGGGACGCGCATGGGCATGCAGTGGTTTGCGACCAGTCTCGGTGTGTTAATTGGAGCGCCTATCGCGGGTGTCCTCGAGGGTCACGGGGGAGACAATGGCTTCCTGGCACTGCAAATATTCAGTGGAGCAGGGATGACTGTGGGAGCAGCGTTTCTGCTCGTGCCCATGATGGCAGTTTGGCGACACGATCGTACGCAAAACAAGGCGTGATTGAGACTTTCGAGTCCTCCTATTTCCCTTTATCACCCGAGCTACACCAAGGAGGGAAAGCAACAAGGCAAAATGCCGGATTGGGAGATTTCAACATATAAAACAGGTTTTATATACATTGAAGGCTAACCACATTGTCAGCGGACGTAAGCATATTGAGATCCATGATAGCTAGAACCTGTCGTGTGAGGGCGGACAGAATCGCGAACCCGACTGGGATAGAGGTATTGCAAAGGTCATATTCTTGTCAAACCTCTGTCGAGCTGACGATAAAGACACATTACCTGAAACCAGACCTCCATAACCTCCTCCCCCAAGTAAATAGGAGGACACACCTTCCTAATACGTGACCAATGGCCAGCGGCAGTCCAAATTTGAACAATGTGAAAGGCTGCCAAAGCCTGACTGTGGGCACCGTTATGGCATCGCCTCGTGCTCTCGTATATTCATCTTCCACTTGCTTCCCTGTAAACGCCTCGACAGCCTCCAGTATAATTGTTGCTGTCTCATCGGGTTGGCTCAAAAATGGCGAATGACTGGTCTGCAGCTCCCTATGTTCCACATTACCGCCCATTTCCCTAGCCATACCGACCTGCATCCGTTGCACCAGCACCGGCAAACCCCGATCCTCGACAGTGCCAATATACCAAACAGGCACATCCTTCCAGCCAGCATATGCGTGCTCACCACCCTCGAACAATGCCTTGAGGCTCTGGGTCGTGAGCTGAGAAACCCAGAATTCAGCCTCTTCCGCTGGAACGTCGTGATAAAAAAGGTCACGTGGAGAAGTGACGAGCTCGGCATACCCGGTCTCGCTATTGACCCGCCAGAAAGGAGGTGGGCGGCCGAAGAATGGGTCCATGAAGGCTAGTCCTGTCAGGGTAAAGCCAGAGGCTATGAGGACGAGCCCGATAATGTACCCCGTTGTTGGGGAGGTGGTGTCCTGAGGTCGCGTGAAACCCTTGATAGCGCTATTGCCAACCATGCCGCCATAAGAGTGCGCAAGGACAACCACATTACGTCCCTGGGTTGTCTCGCCGGATATAGCTTCCCGGGCAGCATCGATATCATCTTTGAAAGTTGCAGCTGGGTTTCCCGTCGTTGAAGGGAGGGTAATTGAAAAACACTTTAATCCATGCTGCTCATGAAGGATTTTGGTGACCTTGTCATAGCATGTGGGTTTATGCCAGGAGCCAGGTATGAAGACTAGTGTTGGAAGATTAAACATCTCAGAGTGACTAATACCGATAGAACCGGTATTTGATGGCTCATTTCCTTGAATATACACTGCGTGGATCAGCGCAGGATTCAGCCAAGGCTTTTGTGGTGGGTTCCCCATGTGGGAAATTCTAATAATAGGGGAGCTCTCATATGTCAGCACGTGACATAGTGACTCATTATTAAGTGCTGAACACAGCCTATCAGATGTCTACCTCTAGTCTCTACGTACTGAATTCTGACCAGGGTCCATTTATGAAATCTATCTGCCTGCTCCAGCAGATAACCCTCGGTATTTGCCAACGTTCAACGGGACCGACCTTAACATAACAGCTGACCATGTGGATCGACATCGTATGGTTCAAAGTACATAGTGGAGCAGCCAAGAATTATGAGCAAACCGGTCTGCTCCAGTGGTCGTATTCGGCTGTCAACTCATCATACATCGATTTCCCGATTTGGCAACTCTCGTACTTACCCATTTTCTCCATTAGAATATAAATATCATTGTAAAGTCCTGGATTCTACAGTCCTGATCATTTACAAAATCGCCACAACTTCTTATCATTTTCGTACACATACCATTTCATTCCAGTTTTTGTATTCTAATTGGTCATCGAACTGTTGGGCGCCCATGATCCTCCACGCTGAAACTGTTCTCTCAGCGGTGGGAATCCTCACCATTGCAGCAAATGCAGAAGGCCATCATCGGCGCCGATGCGCCTATGGTGACGACTGCTGGCCAGATGCGCAGACTTGGAATGGCTTTAACACCACAGTTGGTGGGCGATTGATTCGCTCCTTTCCATCTGCGGCGGTGTGCCATACCGAGAGGTATAATGCCGACCAATGCAACATAGCAAGACACAGTTGGCTGGATAGCTTCTGGCGAACTAACCAGACTGGAGCCTATTCTGCGACAGTATGGGAGATGGGAAACAACGGACAGTGCTTTATTGATACGCCTGTTAACGCTCCATGCGACCAAGGGATAGGTAATCTGAAAGAGAGCCCGGCTGCTATTCCTTGCTAATGATGACTGCTCCATTAGTGCCGTACTATTCTGTCCGGGCGGAAAGCGTCGAAGACATCCAGAAGACTGTGAAATTTGCTAGCGAGAAGGATCTGTTTCTTGTGATAAAGAACACAGGACATGACCAGTGAAGCATACTGTCTTCATTATCTATGCGATATACAGCTAACAAGTTGCCACAGCCTCGGGCGATCTAGCGGTCAAGGAGCCCTTTCAATCTGGACTCACAATCTCAAGGGCATCGACTGGCACGACTCGTTTGTCCCGCAGGGAGCACCTGCTGCTGTCAATGGTGTCCCTGCCGTAACATTGCAGGCGGGAGAGCAATGGTTCGGTAGGTGCAATTCCTCCAATAATTCTAATAAAAAGAGTCGGAAACTAACAGGAGCGTGCAGACGTCTACCAAGCTGCAGCAAGACAGGGAGTGTTAGTAGTCGGAGGATCAGCACGCACCGTCGGGGCGGCCGGGGGATATGTGCTCGGAGGAGGCCATTCGCCATTTGCACATTACTATGGCCTCGCTGCCGATAGTCAGTGACAGCGCCCACTTTTGTCATTGAGGACTGACTAACAGGAGCACAGACCTTTTGGAAATGAGTATTGTTTCCGCCGATGGACGACATCGAGTGATCAATGCGTATTCAGATCCTGAATACTTCTGGGCTGTTCGCGGCGGCGGTGGAAGTGCCTGGGGTGTATGTGATCCATTCTAATAACCAAGGCGACTGCTAGATTGATTTGACGCTGACCTGTTTATACCAGGTTGTCACGTCGGTAACTTATGAAACGCATCCTGTCCCACAGAACCTCACGATTGGATTCGTTCAACTGAATGCAACCAACAACTCCAGCTCCACCCGGCTCATTTCTGAGTCCCTGAAACTCATACCAGCCGTCACAGACACAGGTTATACCGGATATGGCTCGTTTGCGCAGGGCTTCCAAGCAATCTTTCTTCAACCCAACGGCACCATAGAATCGTTTAACCGGACTTTCGCTCCTTTTTCTAATTTGACACAGCTTCCCGGTGTCACTGGAGCGGTTGGAGCCTATTCCTCCTCCTGGGGTGAATATTTGAAAACCTTCCTGCGAGACCCTAATATCGGGACCAATATTCAGGACACATCACGACTTTTGACAGCGGACATAATCCGGGAAAAGGCCGACGATTTGGCGGAGTTCATTGTCGACAATGGTCAAGAGGCAGGATTCAATTTCAGTAAGAAGATTCGACTTGTAGCAGTTGGTTTCATCATGCTGATTCGTCACTCTTTTGCAGTTGGCAAAGTCGACAACAAGGAACGTGACAACACTGCCGTCCATGAGATCTGGAAACACAGCCACGCGCTTCTGAGTATCTCGGTAAATTGGCTGGATAACGCAACAGCTTGCGAGAAGGAAGAGAAGCGACACCAGATGGTGCAGTTGAGCAAGCGCTTTACCGAGATCGTTGGCCCAGATGGAGGGACATATGTGAATGAAGCCAGTCCGTGAGTAATTTGACCTCTCTTCTTGAACATTCAGAGGGAAAACATCTCACATGAATCTTAGGTACGAACCCAAATGGCAAACAGTCTTCTGGGGAAAGAAGTATGAGCGATTGCTCTCTATCAAGAAACGGGTGGATCCAACCCAGCTGTTTGTATGCAATAGGTGTGTCGGGACAGACTTGGTGCTGCAGCCATAGACATGTTGAGACTCTCGCACCACAAGCATCATGATGGAGAGCATACATGCGAAGCTACCTTATAAGAGGAGGTTTTTAAGTGGTCGTCAAGTTAAGGGATACACAGATATGGTACAGACGGGTTGGGATTTATATATTTATAATCCTCTTCAAGTCTTTCAGTTTTTCAGCTTGTTTCCCTGGGCGGTCTCCTTGCTCTTTGATGAAATATTATGAATGAATATCACTACTCAAGTTACCCTAAGCAGCGAACTGATGCTAAAGTCTTGAGGCTCCCATGTTGAAAGTACTGGGGGCGCAGGCTCCACCTCAGTGATAAGCTTAGGCAGCCACGGAGCCTAGATTTGCCTGTTTAAGAGCTGCCTGATCCTTGGCCGCCCTTAACATCCTTAGATTAGGTCCATGACCCACATATTTCACGAAGTAATGGAAGAGTCCTGCCAAGAGACTAATAATACGAGCCACAATCCTATCATTTGACTCTGATGGTGTGGGAATGAAACCTGCCAAGCATCGATACGAGCACTGACCAAAGTTTAAGGAAAATTGTCTTCTTGTTGATCCGCTGTTTTAATTTCTTAAGTACCCCTGAGCCTCACGGATCTTCATTGGAAAGTAGACTCGGAAAATACCTCTGAAAGTTTGCAGAGCACGCAGGAACCAAGATCGCAGAATACATAACGATGGGATTTTTCAGGTCAAAGAGCAAAAAGGCAGAGACGCCAGTATACAGCTTGGTGGAAGAGTGCAATAGGTTGATGGACGAGAATAAGTGGCAGGAAGCTCGAGACAAACTGAGCCATGTTGTTCAACAACTCGAGGAATCTCAAGGTCTCGATCACGATGACACTCTATTTATGAAGACCAATTTCGCTTACGCCCTGCGCCGACTCGGTGAGTATCAGGAAGCAGAGCGCATGGATCATCAAGTGTATGCCGTTCGGCTCCAAGTCTCCGGGCCCGATGACATCGAGACGGCCAAGTCGCTAAACAATCTCGCGCTGGACCTGAAAGGGCTCGGCCGATTCGATGAGGCACTGGATCTGGAAGAGCGAGCGCTAGAGACTTTTTTGAAACTCAACGGGGAAAGCTCCCGAGAGACGCAGACCAGCATGAACAACTTGGCTAACAGTTTCCACCGACATGGACGCCTTCAAGACGCTGCAAGGCTGCATGAAAGAGCCCTGGAGCTGCAGACCCGTACCCTTGGCAAGGAGCATTTCGAGACCATTATCACAATGGATCTGCTTGGGGTGGATTACCGGGAGCTCGGCCAGCTCGACAGAGCGCTTCATTATCAGACCGAAGCCTTGGAACTCTCCAAGGCCAATCTGGGAGAGGCCCACGCAACTACTATTCGATGCTCGGCCAATCTGGCAACAACATACCAGAGGTTAGGCACGGAAGACGGCAAAGACAGAGCATTGGCTCTACTGGAGCAGGCTTTGGAGCTTTCGCGGAGGACTTTTGGCGAGAATAGTTCGGACACGGTGCCGGTGATGAATAATCTCGCCACGGCATACGCCAGAGCGGGGCGCTTTGCTGATGCTGTACCTCTATTGCAATCGGCGTATGCATGGAATCAGAGGACCCTGGGCCCTGATCACCCACAGACTCGAGCCTCAGAAGGCAACCTGAACTATGTGATGGAGAAGATGGGTCTAACTCGTGCTACAGTCGTTTAATACATGAGTACTCTTTTATCTATGGGGTTTAATCAGTACCTATCCATTACAATTCAACAAATTTGATGCCAGTTGTCTGAGTAGGACTAGCTCTGCTCTATACAGAGAGCCAGCACCTGTGAAGAAAAGCAGTAGCACTCCCACCTGCATTTGTACAGTACAAATTTCCCTTCTTTATTCTTCCGAGTCGTCATCCATCTGCTCAAATGATAGCAGTCTGCTCAAACCAGGCCTGGTTTAAACAAAAATATCGTTTTGGGCACCTTGCGTGATTATTAGCGGATCAGTTCTCATGTAGGGGAGATGAAGACATACCATTCTTGAAACCCCAGGCCGTGTTATACATCGGTGTCTTGCCATTGGGGACTTGAACGTTGTTCCCGGTTTGCTCTATGACTTCACGTTAATCCTGGGTATACCTCCGGGAGAAAGGCTGACTCACGGTTGAAGGCAATCATTTGCTTAGCACCCTTGACGCACTTAGTGGCATCATCCGCACAATAGACAGGGACTTTAGCGGCAGCGACCTTTTTAGAAGAGGTGGATCCAGTGACGTTGCATTTATAACCAGCCATGTACCTGGTTCTCGTCAGTTAACGGACTGGAACTTAATCATGAACACTTACATGTTGGGCTGTCCACAACCGTTGGGGACCTATCTGGTGTCAGTTATGTAAAATCTGGCTGAAGATTGATACACATACCCAGAGCCAAGCACAGGTGCATCCACCAGAAGGACAAGCAGGAAGATCCTTGGGCACTTCGTAGGTAGCGATCCGCTTCCACGGGGTGCTGTACACGGATTAGAACCTAGCAGTTGTGGTGCAACAACCCTGACTTACTGCTCCAAAACTGTAAACACAGCCAGGTTCTCCATCGTCACAGCAGACAGGTCAGACTGGTAGCTAATGGCAAATGCAGTCCCGGCAGCCATGGATTGGTTGTTGGTATGCAGTGCTCCATCATCCTGAATACAGTCGGGCGGGCTACCGGGACCAGCCCAATCTTCAGGGTGCTCTTTTCCGTCCGGCCATTCCGAGGTAAACTTTCCATCGTAGGAGAGCGTAGTCTGCGCGCGGTTGTGTGCAAGTTCCACCGTGAACTTTCCGCCAGCGGGAAGTTCCAGGATGTCGCCATCTGCTGGAGGGGCTGCGTCGCAGCCGCGATCGTGTTGGAACCACCAATCTTCCTTCTTGAGATTGTACAGGGGGTTCACAGCTGTGTTTGTGTTGGCGTTGTCTGTCGAAGGGTCGGGGCCCCCCAGACAGTACATGCCTTTGACCCAAGCGACGGTGTGTGCTTGGGCAACAGCACTCAATGCGAGGAATGCAACGGGGCGCAACATGATGATGATCAGAAGTTCTGAGAGGAAAGAAGGAGCGAAGAGTGTGGTTATTGTTGGACTGAAATGACCCCAAGTAGGGAAGTACTAGTATTTATATAGAGAAAATGAAGATGCGACCATGATTGCCTCATACTAACTCTGGATGTGACCGTGCCATGCCGTCCGGGGTACACTTGCCATGTTCCTGACTGGTTATTAATCTTTTGTTTCAGGTTGTCTACCGAGCGGCAATTGCGTTACATCCGGACGCTGTGGATGAAACGCTGGTATCGGAGCTTGGTCTCGGGATCTAGATTAAGTACTGCATTCCGGTACTTGGACCGTCAAAATATTTATTATGCACAGGGGACGAGCGCAGGGTGCAGTAAGGCCTGCTTCCAAAGTAATACCAACTGGGGCGGGGGCCGGCCTCCCCTGAATCTCAGCCCCTTAACCCTTGGTTTCATAATACTCAATCACTAAACCTTACGAGAGATTATGCTTGTCATTATGCTATTATTACAAATTTTTGCAAGAGGCTTAGCGCTGATGATATCTGCACTCCAATAATTATTCCTCGAAATGCTCGCAGGTCTTCGCATCGAACAAGTCCAATCTTCGTTAGCTAAGCTCTAAATGCCCCGATCTACCTGCGGCCAGTAGTCTATCATGGGAATCGAGGGCAGTGAAGGAAACGTGGCAGGTCATCAAAGAAAGAGGTGCAACTAGAGAACGCCATGTCACCTCCACCTACTTGAGGCGACGTCCCTGGTTCAATTGTACTGGACTCCGGTTTTCCAAGTACGATCCTCAGAGCTGCGACGACTCTGTTCGCTTCCCTCGACAAGTCGTTTGTGCTGCTCCAGATTGCGAGGCTCTTTTCCAGCAGGCTTCGCACTTCGAACAGATCCTGAGCCGACAGCCTGTCCTTGCGATGCTGCACAAGAAAACAAGCGATACTCGCAGCTAAGAAGTACCCATTGTTGATGAAGCACGAGTGGACCATACCGGTTAGGCGAGACGCGTCCAGAACATCGGACTCCTCGGCTAGGCGGTGCTGCAGCCGCAGGATCTCCAAGGCCGCATCAATCACGATACTCCAGGGCTTATTGCTGGCAGATGTGTCTTGCGACGTACCGAGAAACTTCCAGTTGACGAGAATCCGGGCTCTTTGGTAATGCATGTAAAAGTTTATCCGCTGTCGAGGAAGGGCATGTTAGCAGCTCCCCTTCTCTCCATTGCTACTGCTATGTATATAGCCAGGGGGTTTCGAAAGTCTAGATGATAATTTTGAGCGTGATTCTGAGCTAAGCCATGCACTAACCTGAAATACGACGCTTGGAGGGTCCAACAGAGATCCTGACATGGGTCGGAACTTGCAAGGGCCGGGAATGGTCGCATACGTCAAGTCCAGTTTTGCATTCGCCTCGACGAGGTCCTCGTATGACAGTTGGTGAGGACTGCAGACCAGGTCGGATACGACGCCGATGCTGGTGGCAACGTGAAGTTTGGTGAGGATCACGGTGCTCGAGGTGAGTTCGTCGATCGGCCTCTCGGGTGGCAGCTCAATCGAGTTGGCGTCAAAGTCGCGGTCCTGGAGGTTTCGAGGCGGCATGGTGTCGCTGAGCGAGTGCTTGATGCTGCTCGGAAGGCCCATCTGCGTTGAGAATCCAATGTCGAGCGAGTATATCATAGCCCACATCCGGCGCCTCATCTCGCCCTGGTAGGGGGATAGGGACTTGAAGTGCTGCGGGTCTCGATGGTAGCCCATGCGGATCGCTGTCCAAGCGTTAGCAGCTTCCTTAAATATGGCCTAGACCATCGTGAAGGCGAACCTATTTGGACAATGTTGCCCATCAAGAGCCACACTTCAACATTGGAGTCCCCGTTCAGGTAGCTTTCGATCAATAGGTAGTGAACCAGCGTTTCCATAATGTCAGGACCCCCCTTGGCGAACTGAGCTCGGACGAGACATTGGACGACCTTTTCTCAATAGGCCAGTATCCTATTCAGGGCTGTGGGTGACCAGACGGACGGCACGTTGATTCGGCTCTGTTTGCTCTGAACTAGGCTGCTGAGCAGAGGATGCTGTACAAGAGACCAAGCCAGGACACGGATGTAGCGATAGGGTTCTCCCAGAATGCGTTATACTTGATTCACGAGGTCGGTGGTTAGCCTTCTCTAGTGGTATGTGAGGGGACACCCTCTTCAAGAACTCGGTCGGGTGTATTACAGCTGTTTGGATCCAGTGTCAGCAGGCATGTGTATTCCATGTCCTTCGCACACCTACATCGGTATTCCTGAGCCCGAAAATAGAGTGCGACCAAGCTGTCGGATTCTCTCCTGGACGGCATCGCATCGAGGAGTTCTTGGTCAGTGGCATGTTTGCATCCGTCAAAGAGGAGGACATTCTGCTCGAGGGGTGATGAACCATCGTCGACTGCAGTTTCTGATGGGATTGCGCCTTCCGGCGCCTCTGTCACGCCGCTCAGAACGGAGGTCCAGTGGGTTGAATCTTTAAAGCCAGTTCCGGACTTGGTTAATTTCAAATCTGCAGCCTCTGGCGATGGAACCGAAGCTGAACTGCTCGGCGTTGGCAGCCCGCCTAGTCCGCTGACAGATGTCCCACTGTCATCGAGGTGCAGCTGTCTGCACGGAGAGGACGGCGCTTGCGAGTCGACGTAAGTACACGTCTGCTCGAGGTGGTGTGTCTGATCGGCATTGTATGATGTAAACATCACCAGACTTTATTATTCTGTAGACCTGCGACTTACAATACAATAAGAACATGGTTTTTGACGGTCACATTTGCGCCTATCCACTGTGTTAGCTCTATCCATTGCGGAGATCGGGAAACGCACTTTCGCTGGCGGCAGGAATTGCAAGAAAGCTGCCGCTTGTCGCGTCGGCGGCCTGGATGAGGGCGGAGGAGGGATGTAGATCCGTCAGGGGGGGCCATCGTGCGGATGCTGAAAAGGACAGCAAGAGAGAGAGAGAGAGAGAGAGAGAAAGAGAGATGCTCCTTCGACACAAACAATACCTACCTAGTCTTGTAAGGCGGACATTATTAATGTTGTCCGCTGCAAAGCACCAATCATGCGTGGCTTGACCCTCCGCAAGTCCGCCATAATATCCGCCGCCTCAGGATCTATATCTATAAAGAATCATTTCCGGGGTAGTAATCATTTATTGTTTCTTGCACTTGCTTAATTGCTGGCTTTCGCTTTGCAGTTGTGTTTACTATGGCTAGCACGGAAACCACGGGGAATACCACTCCCATACATGACCTGAAGACCGACCCTGAAGATGTCAGTGTGCCTATTTCCAGCGACGAGCGAGGCGATGCCGGTCATGCCACAAAAATGGAAGACAATGGTCCCCCAGATGGCGGTGTCGCTGCATGGTTGGTCGTCCTTGGAGCGTGGTGCTGCTCCTTCTCCAGTCCAGGCTGGATCAACAGTACGAATTTCCCTCCTCTTAATGCCTCCTAGAGCGACGACGGACTAACAGCAAGGCTCTTTCACAGGCGTTGGCAGCTTCCAGCAGTATTACGAGACGGGACCACTGAAGTCCTACTCCATCAGCACCATTGCCTGGATTCCATCGCTACAACTGTTCTTCCTGTTCGCCTTGGGGCCTGTCGTCGGCATAATATTCGACAACTACGGACCGAGGCCGCTCATCATTGGAGGGACGCTTCTTCATGTCTTTGGGCTGATGATGGCGTCGTTGGCCAAGACGTATTATCAGTTCATATTGTCTCAGGGAGTGTGCAGCGCCATCGGCGTTGCATGTCTGTACTCACCTGGCAAGTTTAACCTCCTCCTTTGACAACGGTTCCATGCTGACTGTGAGAAGCGCTTGCCTGCGTCTCGACCTGGTTTTCCAAGAAGCGCGGAGCAGCGATGGGCATCATGGTCGCAGGCTCATCCGTCGGCGGCGTCATCTTCCCCATCATGATCAGTCGCATGATCCAGAGCACCGGGTACCCCTGGGCCATGAGGACGGCGGCCTTTCTCATCCTCGCTCTGCAGATTATTGCAATCCTCACAGTCCGCCCGAGGACCAAGCTCATGCCCAAGAAGATGCCCACCGGCCGCTTCGCTGCACCGTTCACCGAGTTCCCGTTTGTCCTCTTGCTGCTGGGCATCTTCGTCCTGACCTATGGCATATTCATTCCCATCGAGTATCTGGCTGTGCAGGGTTTTCAGGAGGCGCACATGTCGGAGGAGATGGCTCAATACTTGGTGTCCATCTTCAACGCCGCAAGGTAGTAGACCCCCCACACCCAAAATGTCGCAGGAAGCTGACGGTTGTCTAAGTCTCTTCGGCCGTCTGGTCGCTGGTTATGGCGCCGATCGAATCGGAAGATGGAATATGTTTATTGTCGCCTGTACCGTTTCCGGAATCTCCGAGTTCGCCGTCTGGATCCCCGCCAAGCACTCGTCCATCGCCATCGGGTTCGCCATCATGTTCGGCTTCGCTTCAGGAGCGTTTGTCGGTCTTTCCGGCGCCCTTCCCATCTCGGTGGCCCCGCTGCCGGAGATGGGCTACCGGCTGGGCGTGATGTTCCTCGCCATCTCGATCCCAGCACTTATCATGGCGCCCATCAGCGGAGCCATTCTGCAGAATTCAGCCAATGGCTGGCTGGACGTGAAGATCTTCGGCGGCGTCATGTGCCTTGCAGGGTTGGCCATTGTTCTGCTATCCAGGTGGCTGTATACCGAGAGGAAACTTCTTAAGGTTTTTTGATTGTGGAGGTGGCATCTTCATCGAATGAATGGAAATGCTCTGGCGGATACGGTTCGGTTAGAGATAGAGGTATTCTGGTCTTTGAATCATCATTTTTTGTATGATGATATCTCGCTGGTCTTGAAACAATGTACTAGTACTTTTATACTCAATTATAGAAATGTCACCTATCATCGTCTTTCTTCGCCACAGGAGACTACCCCCAAGCGTGATCGCTATGCCAGAACCCAAATGTAGAAACTGTTGATGCTTGGAAGAAGCAGATTGTTGTGGTGACTTATGACTTAACACATTACTACTACGAAGTACTGTGAAAGTACTAAGTAATTATTCTGCCTCTTGATACTATTGTGGTAGTCACTGTGATATATATCGGCGTACGACGGGTATTACAGGATCTGTTCTTTTTGACATAGTCTCACATCAAGATGTTGTAGTAGTTACAGAGAATACACAGGCATTCAAGGCGATATCAATAGCATCCTATAAATACTCTTTTAGCTATAATGCCATGCAGCTACCCACTATCCCAGCGTCCTCAAGGTTTTCCTCCTACAGCTCGTTCCTCCAACTTCTTCCGTAACTCCCCTTCCTGATTCTTCAGATCATCAGTTAACTGATCACCAAAATCTTCTGGCCCAGCAATTTGTCGGACTTCAATGGCACTCCCCTCAGCGCGAAATGGTGCTTTGCAAGCCCATGCTGTTGCCTCCTCAATGTCCTTGGCTTTGATCATCCAGAACCCTGAAATGGTGGACTCGTGGGGAAAAGGTCCAGTCGCCACCGACGATTCGTTTTGGTGGTTAAAGCTGACACGAGCGCCCTTCGAGGATGATAAAAAGCCCTCTGCGGCAAGTAATATACCCGCATTGGATAGAGAGTTATTGTATTTCATCATCTCCTCAATCATTTCTGTTGAAGGGGGATTGCCAGACTCGCTGTCTTGGGTAGCGCGAACAAGAAGCATGAATTTCGGCATTTTCACAAACAGAAATGGTTATAGAGTATGTAAATCTGGAAAGAAGTCAAGTCCCTTTTGAGTAGCCTTTAGATTTATAGGTATTGAAGTTCGAATGACTCAAGATGTGATGAGTTCCTTAACAGCAAGGGGTTTAAGAGGTATTTATACTTAGATTTTCAGTTTGGTGCCTGCGGCTGCCTAATTCATCGCCTTGGCAAGCCGGGCGCTGTGGGGATTCATTTTATGATTGCATCTTGGTGGAAGTAGTGGCTATAGGTCATACAAGCGGGTGACAGTAAAAGAATTAGTTTTGGCTGGTGTTGTACAGTCCGCTGTATAACTCGCCCTTTGGTACCCCTCGTATAATCTCCATATCAGGTATAATTGGTTAGTCTCTCAAGACGTAGTCTCTCCATCCATCGGACCTAAGGTCACTTGATTGTCTAATACGAAGCTTCACGGCCCAGCATGTATCACGATTCGTAGATCTGGATACGACAAAACTCAAATCGCCATCTATCACGATCCAGACTCGGCTATATTGTCATCGACCCGTGTATTGACCATAGTATGTCGTGAGAAAATAATGACCTGTTGTCCGCACTAACTCTGCCCTAAATGCACTCAGTACAGATTTGGATTAAATATCGACTAAAATGAATAAAACCCCCGAGATCATGGCCCGCAGAGGCGAACTTGACCCAGACACCTTCGTCAAAGCCGACGCCTTCACAAAGGAAACATACAGAGACCTCTACCCCGCCATCAACCCCACACGCCCCAATCTCTCGCAAAGCGGGAAGGTAGTGATCATCACAGGCGCGAGCCGCGGACTGGGACGATCTGTAAGCATCTCACACACAGACATCTTCATAGATGGGGATTGAGAGGGGCAGTCCTTTGCTGCGTCGTTTGCACGCGCCCATGCAGATGCCATCATTCTTCTGGCGCGCTCGCGGGAAAACCTGGCCGAGACAGAGAAGATGATCGAGAGTATCAATCCGTCTACAGTAGTCCATTCAATTGCCGTGGATATCAGTGACCACCACGCTGTCAAGCGTGCATTCGACGAGATCAGCGAGCGGCTCGGGGCTCGTACGCCACAGGTCCTCGTGAATAATGCTGGGGTGATCTCTTCGCAAACTCCGATGGTGGATGACGACCCAGACTTCTGGTGGAGGACTCAGGTGCGTGTATCTTTTTTTCGCTCAGGGTATGGGAGTCGGCAAGTGCGTATGACAAGGACTAGGAAGTCAACCTCCGGGGTACGTTCAACGTCACCCACGCTTTTCTGAAAATGGTTGGCCCGAGCCCTGCTGCTTCGACGACAGTCATCAACATCACCTCCGCGGCAGGCCACTACGTGATTCAGAATCTGAGCTCCTACAGTACTAGCAAACTGGCCATCACGCAGTTCACTTCGTTTCTTAATGCTGACTTCCGGATATCACCAGTGTGAGCCTTCACCCCGGCATGATCCTTACAGATATGGGAAGAAGTGTGCCTTGGCTAGCACCGTTCATGAAAGATACGGCGGGGCTATGCGGTGGTACTGCCGTCTGGCTGGCCAGCGGGGATAGACACTTCTTGTCGGGGAGGTATGTAGCTGCTAATTGGGATGTGGAAGAGCTGGAGGCGAGGAAGGAGGAGATTGTTCGGGAGAATCTGCTTACTGTTCGTCTCACTGGGAGCTTTGGGGAGAGTGATTACTTTGTTCTCTCGTAGATTTCGTTTCCCGGCGCCGGTTTGAATAGACTCATGGTAACTCAGAATCGAATTTTGGCTCGGAGAAAAGTGTACAGCAAAATTAAGGAAAGTCATAATAGTTACTATTATTTAATCTATAATAAGGCAAAAATATGTACTGTAATCTAGAATAGTCATATAATATCTTATTTGAATAATAAGAGATCTACTTCTATATTATAAATAACCATCGAAGGATGAATGGATGATATTAATCTAGAATAATAAAGCCTTTTATATTCTCTAAATTAAGAAGTATTATAGCTTGAAGTGTAAAGCCTATAGAGAAGGAATGATTAAGAGCTGTAGTAAACAATAAAGGCACTATATATACTTAATAGTTACTAATAGTATTCGATGACACAGTTAGCGGGGCGCTGTGGCTACTATCAGGCCACCAGGGCCTGTAGGACCATGGCAAATTATGCCTTATATTGTATGGCCAGTGAATGTAGACACTTTGTTTTTCCTGCTTGATCTCTTCCTAATTATAGTATGCAGCACTATTTCTACATCTCCTCCATCTACAGGGATGTAAGGTGCCAGATGAGGCAGCAGGAATCTTCCACACAGCTAGAATAATCCTTCTCTTCAACCCCTCACCGCGAGTCTATAGGTGCGGCTGACTAGCATCACATCCTATGCCATTCATGGCCAATCCTTAACCCACTATCCTGTGTACCTACTAAGCATACACTATCACCTCCACTCTAGCTAATAGCAAAATTGCCGCATATATCTTTGGCATTCTTTGTATCTCTAAGGGGTCTGGAATGTGAGGCTTAGGGGCAGCAAGGCAATATAGTTAGCAGAGAATGCCCCCTCCTAATTTCCAGGCAGACCTTGTAACTAAAGGTTAATACATTAGCTGCTTCAGGAGTAGCTAAAAAGGGGATGATTTCTATTTTAGTAACTCTCTTCCCCTTGATATATATAATAGGAGTGATAAGATAATTGACTAATAACTAAAAGTATAAGAAAGGGATGGTTAAACCCCTAAGGATAGTAGCATAGGAGCTTGCTGTCACACCCTGGGATCCGTCTCTGCTGTTCTCTGCTAGTCAACTACTTTGGGAACGGGATGATATAGTCCCTGGACTATATCTGATACTTGCCTGAGGTCTACCAATGGGGTAACCTTAATGATGCAATGATACAATGATCCGAACAGGATCAAGGACAACTAAAAGTAACACAAGAACAATAACAGTAGAGATAGAAGCAAGGCCTATTGAGTACGTATACTCAATAGTAGAGAGTAACTGATGAATCAGACTAGTGAACTTGTACTCAAGTGAGATTGATGTATTGAACGCGAGGAACTAAACTAAGAGTGCTAGATACAATGTGAATGAGTGTCTTTATATATCCAGAGTTCCTCCTGTTGGTATGTTCGATGGTATATCCTTGATATAGAAGTAGTATATCACATACCTTGATATCGTCGTCTTGGCATACCATCCGTATACCATGTCACATGAGGGGCTGTATTCGGCATCCTCGGGGCAAACCCAAATTGTCCTCCATAAGGTTGTGGTATTACCTTTCAGTAAGCAACTACTGAACTGTTTTTCTGCAGAAACCTGTCTGGATTAAGTATTCCTCTAGATCGTGCCCTGATCACTCCGGGATTGACTGGTGATCATTGATCCTTAGGTTTCTGCCTGTTACATCCGCCCTGCACTAGTGCGGCTGTGTCAGTGCCATAACACTTGCTTTCCTTTAATACTTACATATTTCCTTTTACTCTAGCCTCATTCCCATCTTATGCCTAATACTTATATAGTTATATTTTCACTAGTATATCCTAGTCTCCTCTTACCCCAATATATTGCCTGTATTTCTTACTAATAACTTTAAGATATAGACTCTCTCTTTCTATATAAGATCCTCCTCTAAGCACTCCTGCCTAAACCCTCCTTCTAATAAGTCCCCTATAATTAAATTTTTCTAATCACCCCTCTCCTAAATATTACCATTGCCTAAGCACTAGCTCCCAGCACAACCCCTAGCCAAGATCTGTATTTATATAAGTGCTATAATGCCATCTAGCACCTTCCAGCACCCCCAGTCTCCATCCTAGAAGTCATCTAAGCTGCACTCTATCATAATACCTGCCATAATGCCCGCTACATCACCTAATATACAGCACACAGAGTGGCTTGAACAGTCTCTAGGAAACAGGGCTGGTCCTTCATCAAATCTGGATTTAGCCATGTCAGGAGAAGTCCCTGATGCTATTAATGCCTTAATTAATGCGCCCTTTTTTCCTTTTCCAGAGGACACCCTAAGATATATATTATTACCTAATGTATCCAGCTCTAATGAGAGCTGGCAAGAGCTTCTCCAACTAGTAGAAGAACAAAATAGGATTCTAATCAACCCAGTGATCCTCACTAACAGTGGACCCTGGGAGATAGAAGATGAACACTAGCATATTCATGCAGACAGTAATACTGTTATCTTAAAGAATATTTATTAATATCCTAACCCCCCACTACTTCTATATGACATGCTTACTAAGAATTAAAATACCAACATATATCCTAAAACACAGGAAGGAAACTGTTGGTTAGATAGCCTATAACACAATTAGTCACACACATAAGTATCTGCCAATAACAACCCTAAAGCCTGGATCCTTATATCCAGCACCCCTTAAGGTCCTAACCAGCAGCTAACTATTAAAATACTATAAGTAAAAGTTATAATAGTTGCATGGACAACCACAACTATATAAATAGGTTTGAGGATCTTCTATAACAGCCTTAAAGGAGAATTCTTTTTTATTACTTTGTTCTCACTTTACATCTATATTAGTTGATGAACGCTTATAATTTCTTTTATAGCTATTTAAAGGCGCACTACCACACTGTATATCTGAATTGGATCTAAGGGTGTCTGAACATATAGCATAACTAACACATTATGTATCTCAGCCAGCAGATTCCATTGCGCTTCCTAAGACCTCTTAGAAAGGCATGCTGTGGTCATCTGAAGAGAAGGACCTCCTAATAAGGCTGAGAAAGGATGAGAAACAGCCTTGGTTAGATATGATAAGGTTATTTTCAGACCAGTTTCCAGGTCAGAGCCCCGGCTCCATTCAAGTTTTTTGGAGCATGGCCCTCAAGAATAGAGCACATTAACACACTATACCTATCCAGCTCTTTTATTTTCTCCGGTCTCCAAACCCACATAGTGCGAGATGTAGTTGTAGAATGATAGAGACGGGGACGCGGCCAATTGCCATGATGACCGGGTGAACATCAATCCCCTGTCTGTCAAACAAAGAAGAGTCAGGAAAGGCCCGACAAGAACATAGACATAGAACATAGACACAGAACAGATAGAGAGGCTACAAGTAGGGGGGGAACCGGCCAGAGCAAACAGGGAAGCAATTCGGTGAAGGGGTGGGTCTGCTAGTTGAAGTTTCGCTGGAAAGTTTTCCCGGAACACTAGCGCCTTCAGGGCACTAATGTGCTTTGGTCTCAAATTACTCTGATTGGTTTACTCTTTGGGCCAAGCCAGAGATGATTGAGCGATTCTCTGGATGGTCCCGATCTCAAAAACAAACGTCTCTTTTCCAGCGGCCGTCAAAGTAGGCATGTTGTGTCTCCACCTCTTCCACTTCTTTTTATCAATCAAACCTAGGAATCCAGTGTGCTCCTACAGTATTAACTGATTATCAGTATAATCTTGAGAGCTTCTTGGTCGGTATCCATTATTTGGCTATATACCTTGGCGTTTCCCCTTTTCGCATTCATGATGGCTGACAGAGTCTTACAAAACACTCTAAATCCACTTTTAGTCCTAGAAATTATTAGGTTCATCATCAACAATATTCACATGGTCCCCGATCTTTTGAGTTATGCTTGTGTGAATAGTATATGGAATATGGCGGCCTTGAAGAAGCTCTACAGAGGCTCCCTGGACGATATGCAATTCCACACACCTGACATTGGATCACTTAATTGCCTCTTTGTGGCTTCAAGGAAGTGCTTTGTCTGAAATATAAGCTTTGTGAGACATCTTCTCCTTTATTTAGAGTCACCGGCAGTTGATGACGCTGCACGCCCAGATACTTAGCTTGCTTATTTTAAGAAATGTCGCGTGATGCGCTATCACGAATATGCTGAGCACCTCCTGCAACTGTGAGGAAATGGTCTAGCAAGTCTCTCAATTCTATTTGAGATTATTGATCAAGATTGGTTACAGCTTTCTGATCTTCTACTCCCTCCAACAGTTGAATTTTTGGCTATTAATAACTACTACTATAAGCTCCTGACGGCTAGCTCTAGCTATTGCTAGGGACTGACCAGTCCTACCATGAGTCTTCAGATTGTTGTTTCCTTGCTTTAAAACCATGCTGACTGTAATAGGATAGGTTCTTAAACCTCAAAGCTCTCACCATCTACAAATCAGACAGTGACCACAGAATCGGTGAGCTTTGCGAATTACTTAAAAGTTGTGATTTAGAACTTTTCCACATTGAGCATCGACCTAGCTTCGTCAACCCAACTCAGTCCGACAATGTGGAACCCGTTGCTACACAGCTCCTGCCGTGCCTTCGGCGACAACTAAACCTTAGGGCATTGGCGCTGAATATTCCCTGTGGTGGTCTCAATTTAGGATCTAAAACGTCAGCAAGAGAGGAACCTGCAGAAGAAGTTGGAAACCGCCAAAGAGCGAGTAGCGGAAGCCAACCGGAAGAAAAATAGGGCTATTCGCGAACTTCGCAGCGAGAAGCAACGCCAACGGAACAAGCGTGTTCGTGAGAACTTGGAGCGCTATAAAAACGAACAACCAGTGATTGATCTTGAACGTCAACTACAGGGAAAGTTGGTGGATACAAAAGTTCTAGGGGCACTGGATAATGCTGGCTCCGCAGGACCAGAGTTCATGAGGGTCATTGACACCGTATTGACTATGCCAGGTGCTACTGTAGAGGCGGAATATCAGCGTCGGATCAATGCAATCAACGCGGTGGCTGCTTTTTGTGGCGTGGAAGAAGGTCGCCCTACACCTCGGGCCAACCAGTGTCGCCGCCGAAAGGCTGTCGATGATATCGATCCCTGCTCTTCCCCGAAGCGTCATAAGACCCTCACGCAAGACAACGTTGAATCAATACTCCAGGACGCGATGGAGTCAGTGCGGGTCAAGTTTGCTGAAGTTCGGCCTACGATGTGTTTCCTGTGTGTCGGAAATCCTGATCTTCCACTCGAGAAACGAGTTGCGAAGTATGCGACGCCTGGTTCAATCACACGACATTTTTTGCGAAAGCACGTGAACACTTCTTGGCCATCTGGGGGGGTTCCGTGTAATGTCTGTGATAATGAGTCCCTCGAACATAAATCCACACTTGTAATTCATGCTGAGAGGGCCCACGGAACCGTTGTTCGAGGTCACACCCAGGAGAGGCTTGCGAGACAGTTGAATGCCGCAATGTTTGCTCCTAGGGTGGACGAACACTGATACGACCCCACCCTAGTGTCTCGCCTCTTGTTTATCGCTAGCTAACAATTCTCCCTACTTTGCCTTCCTTTTTTTGGTGGTGGGGCAAGGGGGTTCCCAATTGGGACTAGTATGTAGTGCAATAAACATTCTTGTATTGCCGTTAACAAGATCCTATATTTAGGAACCTTTCCTGGCGACTGCTTCCACCATCAGATCCGCTCTATTGACGCCGTTCGCTACTGCGCGATGCGCCAGCGGCAGACACTCTCGCCTGCAACGGTGACCCATGTTCCGTCGTTGAGTGCTGTCGGCCATGGGCCAATTGGAAACGGGTACTGAATTCGGGAAAGAATGGCCAGACTTTCTGCGTCAAGCAGGAAATGATCGGCTTTTTCGGGACACCACTCTTCGCCCACGGCGGCGATGACGTGGGAGTCATCGACAAATCCGGATGCACCTATGAGGAACAATTCTTCCTCGTCTTCCTCAGCACTCATGTCCTCGGAGTCCGCCTCTGGTCCGAACGTCATCTCGGATTCGACGTGCACGGTACCGTCGGGTGCAACGCCCCGTACCTGCAACTGAAGGACGCCATCCTCCACCAAAACTCTGTTGTGCTGCGCGCCCGTCACACTCTCCTCCCCCGACGCCAGCTCAACGAGGTGCAGACACCCATCCACAATGTCCACCTTCCAGGAATAGGCATCATCCTCTCCTTGCGCTGCGGTTAGGAAAAAGGTCGAGGCCTGCTTAAGGGGCGCGTCCAGGGTGTACATGGCAGAGAACGATGGGAGAAGAGTCTCGTCGATCACTTTCCCGGTTTCCGATTCGAGAACAACGCAGCGGTCGCCCGGATATCCTCCTGTATCATCAAGAGTTCCAGGAACGACGGCAAGGAGATAACGTCTGTCTGGGGTTTCCGCACAGGCTCCACCGCCATTGTCGCCCCAGAGATCATGCCAGAAGCTCCATTCGACAACACCAGGACTGGAGTGGTACGATACCGAGTCACACCGGGACACCGCGATGCCAACCCCAGCAGGTGTCACGTAATGAAGCTCAGCAGGGTCTGTTAACGGGAAGCAGAGGCTGTTGGCGGCAAAGAGTGGTGGCTGGATGGATTGACACACCGCCCTGACAACCACCATGCCTGCTGGGCGTGTCACGAGCCGCAAGGTCCCATCCCGGAACTGCCGCCCCTCACAACGACCCCAGGCCTCCAAGACTCCCTCAACAGACTCTTGGCTGATGAGTTGAGGGATTATTTCCTCGGGCGTTTGAGCTGGGAGAGTCGCTAACATCCCAGTTGGCAGGGGAGTCGAAGCGCAGCAGAAAGGACTTGCTGAAGTGTTTTGTGCTGTTGCTGCACTGGAAATTTGGTGAGGAGTGGATTGCTGGAGAGGTTTTCTGGACACCAGCCAAATTCTTTCCCATGATGTATTGCATGATCGGAACAAGGTTCTCAACAAACCAGCCACTCGTAATTAAGCTTTCGGTACCTTGTCCAACCCACATTTTTCGATCAACAGTTGGGTTCCAGAAGTTTGAAACATCAATTTTTCCTGCCGTGCCAAGAAGACCTTTCTGCCAGTAATATTCAACCACGCGATGAATACAAAAAAGCTTCCTATTGAGTATTCAGTGAATATGCAAAAGTTTGGACACCCTGGGACCCACATTGACTTGATTACATAACATTCTGCCAGTCATAAACCCTCCGCTGGAGCTTCATGAGTAGCAATAAATCTCTCAGAAACCTAACTGCGTAGGGACTTAAGTGCTGTCCATGGGTCGCTAGGTTACACCGGGGTCATCCACCGGTCATGCGAGGTCTCACATAACCGCCCTGCGAGGCAGTACAAGCCTCAAAAAGCCAGGCTCAGCTCCGTCATTATCTCGTCTACAGAATTTCTCGGCCGGCAGAAAAGCTGCAGACGGGAGAATGGACGCTCCAGTGTGTGAGGGCAGAAGTCCTAGGTATTGCGCCAAAGTGCACCACCATCGACCCTGATCAACATTCTTTTTGAGTCGCTCCCAGCGCTTCTGCTGCAAAGAAGATCTAGTTTCCCAATTAGAATAGTAAGCTTTAAGGAGGAAATTTAGAGCCTTAGTATGCTTGTCTCTCCCCCTCCCTAACCCTGGAAGGCTATCAGTCTGTAAACAATTATAGTAATAGAATAGGTACATAAGTGATAATTAATACTAAATAAGATTAGTATAAGAGTCTGTTTCCATCTCAACCTAGTCCATTTTGTAAAGAAATTAATGTACAAGCAAGTCATTTCCACTATATTAGTGACCAGATCGCAGTGACTATGGATTCTGGTATTACCACAAAAGAATGTAACAGTCCATAAATTTATTAAGGTTGGTTTGTATAATGGCATGACTTATAGATATAATGCTATTTAGATGCCCTAGTTTAAGTACTTTATTAGAATAGTAGTGAATTATAAGGTTAAGTGCTTGTAATTCCCATTTAACCTTTCTTAATTAGCTGTTGCTAACTAACTGCCCAGTCACATCTAAGCATACTAAATCTTAGTTCTAGGGAGGAGAGCTAGATGTTCTGGCAGAATATGCTTAGAGTAAGGAGGTTTGAATATCTAAACCAGAATTATATGTGTCTCCTATAGGTATGCTTTCTCTTTCAGCTGGCAAGATGTTAGGAACAGCATTTAAAGAGCATGGAGGTGTAATTAGGTAGCTTAACAGGGTTAGCACTCTATTATATATATCTACTAGATTATTAAATTAGCCAGATACTGCTATATCTGGGTAGTTAAAGGCATACATCTCCTCACCCACAGGATTGGTGTAGGGGTTACTTGGAGAAGAGATATTATAGCCCTAATAAGGGTCTATAAGGGAACTGCATAATACTACTAACACAACCAGTGCATTAGCAGTATCCTCTAAGCTTAGAATTAAAGTGCCTGACCATTCTTAGTGTGTTGAAGAGTCCACTGAAATAGACCCTTTAGAGGAAGAGGAACAGGCAGACAGAGATGTTAATTAATAGCAGCTAAATAATATTATAACAGTATTAGTCTTACCCTCTAGAATATCTATAGCTAGCGAAATGTTTTTGCATCTAATATAGGTCTATTCAGAGCAGCCTAGAATGGTGTTATTATTAGCCATTTTCTAAACACTAATGCTTCCTGAATTTCTGACATCTCTGGCAGCAAATAGAAATACATGGTTAACAGCCCTAATCACAGGCATCTTGTAGTTACCTAAGGGAGATAGTATGGGGTCTCCATTCTCTGCCTCTAGTAACTACTCTCCTGAGCAGTCGACAGAATAAGCAGGATAATTCAAGTCATGATTATAGTGTGCAGTTTCAGGGCCATTCTTGGACACTATATTAGAATAATAACTACTTCCTATAAACCCACCACTAAGGCCATCTCTATGCTAAGTTAGGTTGTTAACTCTCTAAGCTCTATTCCCTAGATTGACTCTGATATAGAATAATTAGCAGTCAACTAATCACAGAGGCTTTTATAGTTTCCTTAGTAGTTATAAATCTCTGTTAAAGAGCTTCGCAGAAAGGATTTAGGGGTAATTAGGAGATCTAGTAAGATAAAACCCAGTAGCTTGCAACATCATGTAAGTTAGTATAACTCTTCTTTATTAAGAGTCTACAGCTAGGAAATAACCTTCTTACATAGATAGTAGGCCTGAATATCTTAGCAGAGTAGATATTTATTTAGGAGGAAATAAATTTATATTACCTTATCTATAGTATAGGACCTGTCCTCTACATGGGCCCTGGGCTGCCTGGTATGCATATTCTAGAAGAACCTATAGAAACAGGCTAATTACTGCATATTAGATAGCTAAATAAATATAATGTACCTAGGAAAAGCAAAGATAGTTAGAAAAAGTAGAGATACTTATAGCTATAAGCTTTGGCCTCGCTAAAATAACTTTAATAGAGGCATTAATTAAATAGTGAGAAGAAAAGTACAGAATATAAAGGCACTGCCTGATAGCAGCTTAAAAAGTAACTGCCTAAGAGGTCATATTTTTACTATGTCCAAGGGCATAAAAAAAAGTAAGCAAAAATCCTTATTTAGTGTGATGTTGGAGTGTTCTTTATATAGATTTAAATTATAAGAAAAGGTAAGTTAGACCCTGACACTGTCACAGGGCTGTTCTAAAACAAACCTAAAATAGTACCATAGAGACAGGGCCATCATTGATTCATCCATATGATGTCTAAATGGACTTGATATCTGCCAATAATATCTTGAAGAATTAGTATTTCAGACCTGACGCGAATGAATTTCAGGTCTACAGGTTTATGTGGCCAATTGGATACAGAAATGGATTTAGTGTACAATACTGCGCGGAAAGACAATGTGAGGTGGGTTGGTGAAAATGTCTGTCTGCAGACCTACTTGGGTCCTCTTACTGCAAGCATCCATACAGAGTAGGGCAAGGTCCAGGCGATATGATGTGATTGCCATGCCATTTTCGGTGCGCTTTCTACAGCTGGATTTTTGCTGTGTTGATGTCCGTAAGTCTAGGTTTTCAACCCCACTTGTATTGGGGATTGATCAGCCTAGTAAGCGGTCGCTTCCCATCTCCTGCTTGATACTGAGAGCGATATTTACATGGCTTGCACTGAAAATTCCCATGGGTAACGGCAAGTATGGCCCCTGAAATCCATGGCGTAAGGGAACTGCGGTCGTTGCCTTGAATCCAAGGGACGGTGAGAAACTACGCTCCAAGCGACTAGTTGCTACACTCGCAGTAAGACACAGGTCCCCTTCGGCTTCCGCAGCCACATCCCCACCCAATAGTGATATCGACCTCGAACCTCGGAAGGGATATCTAGGGAAGGCTTCAGGCCTTACTGATAGTATCCCTGGGCCACGTGCGCCCTAGCAGTTACTGTGCTGAGGATATAACCCATCTGTGTGGCTCTCCATTAAAACCTCGCCCTCAGATGTTATACTGAATGCACATATTCTTCGTTCAAGTAGCACCAGATAAATGTTCGTCTGGAAGGTGAGAGTCTTACAGGGAGAGACTTTCTCTTGCAATAGCAATGAGGGCTCCGTTTGGAACAGAAGCTCCATGCGGACCCATGCATCCAGCTGGAGTCAATTCTCCCTACGGAGTGAGGGCTCCGTTTGGAACAGCAGCCCTGTGCGGACCTAGGTATCCAGCTGGAGTCACTTCTCCCTACGGAGTGAAGACCCCGCGTGGAACAGAAGCTACGTACGGACCTAGGCATCCAGCTGGAATCGATGCTCCCTGCGGAGATACTTATTCATTGGGAGGAGAAGGCTCCACATAGATGCTCGCCTCCAGGTGGTCCCGGGCCAGTTTGATATGGGCGCCACGCCATTTTCGGCGCGCCTTTCGCAGCCGGCTTTATTGGCGTTGGTGGACCTTCAACCCCACCTTTACCTAACCCGTGAAATTGCAAATCCTTTCCATTTCTTTTCTCTGAAGGGACTCACAACTAATTTTGGAAGCTTCGCTAACTAAGTTACAAGACTACACAATACGAGAAACTGCAGCCATCTGAATCGGCCTCTTGCCAACGAAAGCACAGGACAAAAAGCAGGTGAAGCAAACTGCTCACCCACAAGCTCGATTTGATCACCCTGCGCGCCCAGACTTTGAAGATCCCTTCTACTTTTGTAACCCAAAGATACGGAAGGAGGCTTGGCAGGTGGATCATCCCGAAAGGAATAGTATACTCCCTTAATGACGCGCTGGGTGTCTCAGGGGCTTCTTGCACCATTTTAAACAAAATAACTCAGAGCACCGTCCGAATTCTAACATTGACTCTGTCATGGTAAATGAGACGACCAACTAAGAGTCGTTGGAAAACAAAAAGAGTTGGAAGAAAAAGTCGGTTAAGTGACTCACACTAAAGCAAACACTCTCACCACCGAGGCGAGGCACCTGCGAGGACTTGGGGCTTGGTGGATCTGGGAGGTTCAGCAAAAGAATTGAGCAAAGCAAGCGGTTGAAAGCTACTGCCTGGATTTATGTCTAATTTGCTGCTATTATGCCAAGACGCCCTGGTTGTCGCAGCACACCGAAAGCCTAACCTGAAACCGAAATTGCTAACGGTGTGGTGAAGGCTCAAGGTGAGTGGGAGATCGTAGCCGATGATTACCCATCAGCTGGTCGGGCTGAATTTTAAAGGAAGAAAGATCATTTCCCTAGAAGTGCTCTTATTCCTAGTTCCCTCGCTATCCTGGGACATCATCTATCTACCAATAATCTTTGATATCCCTGTGCACGTGACTTTTGATATCTCTCTAGCCTCTAAGATGTAATTTGCGGATGTCGGTAGTGCCAGTCACAAACGAAAGTTCAATCAACAATAGCGAGATAAGAGTTAAGCTCATCCCGATCACCCCAATCGCCCGCTGATCACCCGCTCACCCCAGATTACCTACGGGCAATCGCCGCCTATCCTAAACAAGGTATAGAGATTATCTTGGAATGCACTTTTGTGTTTCAGAAGTGTTTGCGTCTGCTTTATTAGATGTCAGTCGCGCGGGGAAGGTAAGCATAGGCATATATAAAGACCTGAACTTCCATGGCTTTGCGCCTGAAGTAGACACTCTCATTCTATCCTCTTACCTGTTATTGTTGTTGAAAATTTCTGATGATGGCAAAGCCTAGAACGATCCGTCATCGCCAGTCTAATAAGCTAAAGGTGAAACATCAACAGCACAAAAGACGACGAGGTACCTTGTTCTGGAAGGCGTTTGAATTCTGCCAGGAGTGTAATGCCGACGTCTCGCTCATGGTTCGGTTGAAAGAGAATGGCCAGATCTATATTTTTAACTCGGATAACAGATGGTTCCCATCGCAGGAAGCCTTGGTAGGCGCTTCCCCTCCCCAACCCCCCCCACAACACCTTCTTTTTTTCCGGGTGAATTTTGGACTATACTAACGGTCGCAAGACTTTACACTATCCTATACCTTTAAGAATAACATGGCAAGAGCTGGCCGCTGCCTATCACGTTTAAACACAACGCATCGAGCGTAATGGAGGCGCTCGCTACAAGATGTATACATGTTTTTAGTGGCTTTGTCGGATGCTCTTCAGGTCCGCTATAGTACGAAGCTCAAGGAACGAGGAACTGGACGTCCTAGGCGAGGCCGGAGTGGAAGGGTTACACGTCCTGCAGCTACGGCTGTGGCTCCGCAAGAGTCGCGGATGGCAAGGAGAGAAGTTGTTGATTCACTCTCCCAGACTAGACAACGATACGGACAACCTCGAGCCAGACACGCTGTCAGCCGCTACTCACCGGCCTAGTCTCTCAATTCTGAACAAAGGACAGGTGTCCTACAAACTTGTGGATTGGGCTATGTGGAGGTAGACGCACGAGAGGCATATAAAACCGGGCAATGTAGGGAGGGGCAGAAGGTGGCAAAGCAGTCAACACAGGGAAAGATAATGAAAAAGAACAGGAAAAGTTCCAAGGATGGGCAGGTACCGCCAGCTCCAACCTAGGGTAGCTAAAAAAAAACTCAGAAGACGTAATATGCCTGAGTCAGCGGCAACTCAGCTGCGGGCTCCGCATCACACAACATGCCATTAGCCTCGACAGTCTAGACAAATCGGAGCTTTAGCTAAACCACTTCCCAATAAAGATCCAGCTCGTTCCAAAGAACTCCTTGGTACAACTAGCGCGCAAGGGAAAATCTTTAATTCCAACTTACATAATTCTCTGGGTCAACCTTCATCTTCGGCATGGTATCATTAAATTTCATATTCTTCTTGCCGACGGTACGGCAACCCTTGACGGCCTCGATGCGCTTGCGCAGGCCATAGCTCTGTACGGCGCCATTGTCGATGGAAGCTTGCGAGACGAACATGATCGAAGTACTCGGCAGGCGGGACTATTCGTCTCAGTACAGTCAACAGAGTTGAAGAGTAGGGTGGGAGCAAAAGGAAAACATACGGCAAACATAGGGCGAACAATCCTAGGCTCGACGGTCGGGATTGAGGCATTAGGATCACCCTATACACCAATTAGAAACGAAAATCATAGTCACGAGCAGAAATAGGCCATACCATCTCCGCAACTGCAATCATCCCACTCTTCAAAACCTGCACAGGCTTCGTACCAAATGTGCTGGGGTTCCACAGCACCAAATCCGCAACCTTACCCACTTCCACACTCCCAATAAGATGTGCCATACCCTGCGCCAGCGCCGGATTAATCGTGTATTTGCTGATATACCGCTTCACTCGGAAATTGTCATTATCTGTGCCACGATCCTCCTTCAACTTCCCGCGCTGCGACTTGTTCTTGTGTGCGGTATGCCAGGTGCGCAGAATGACCTCGCCGCAGCGGCCCATGGCCTGCGAGTCTGACGAAATCATGCTAATTGCGCCGAGGTCGTGCAGCACGTCCTCGGCTGCGATGGTCTCGGCCCGGATGCGACTCTCGGCGAAGGCCACGTCTTCGGGGATGTTCTTAGATAGATGGTGGCAGACCATCAGCATGTCCAGGTGTTCGTCTAGCGTGTTCAGTGTGAAGGGTCGGGTCGGGTTTGTGCTGCTAGGCAGCACGTTAGGGTACTCGATCACCGAGATGATGTCTGGTGCGTGGCCGCCACCAGCGCCTTCGGTGTGATAGGCGTGAACGGTACGGCCCTTGAACGCTTCAATTGTTTGCTCAACAAAGCCAGATTCGTTCAGTGTGTCAGTGTGGATCATACATTGCACATCGTATTCATCACAGACAGCCAGACAGTTATCAATGGCGGCCGGGGTGGACCCCCAGTCTTCGTGAAGCTTGAGGCCGGCGGCACCAGCCTTGATTTGCTCTTCGATGCTAATGGTATCGCAGTCGTTACCTTTACCTGTAATACCGATGTTGATGGGGAGGCTATCGCAGGCTTGTATCATGTTCTTGAGGTGATTGGGTCCCGGGGTACAAGTCGTCGCCTTCGAGCCAGTGGTCGGCCCTGTGCCGCCAGCAAGCAAGGTAGTAATACCAGATGCCAGTACTTCATCCACTTGCTGCGGACAAATCAGATGGATATGCGAGTCGAAGCCACCCGCCGTGACGATCTTATTTTCTCCGGCAATCACATCCGTGGACGAGCCCACCACTAGGTCCGGGTGCACTCCATCCATAACATCAGGGTTACCTGCCTTACCAATGCCAGCAATCATGCCATTCTTGATACCAATATCGGCCTTGTAGATACCAGTGTAGTCGATAATCAGAGCGTTGGTAACCACCGTATCCACGCACTCAGCCGCCGAGCGCCCCGATGCTTGTCCCATTCCTTCACGCAGGGTCTTGCCTCCACCAAAGGTACACTCGTCGCCATAGCTGATCATATCCTTCTCCACCTGAACCCACAAATTGGTCAACCCCAGACGTACCAAATCTCCCGTCGTAGGGCCAAACATGCGCGAATACGCCTCGCGCTCCATCGAGAACCCAGTAACCAGCGCGCTATCCGCAGTTGGCTCCGGCACATGCGCAAAACCGGCCGCCTGCAGCTTGGCGATAATCTCATCAGCCCGACTGAGATCCACGGGGCCATTGGCGAGGCAATTGCCTCCGCGGATAACCTTGTGACCGGAAATCTCGACCAGGGTAACCGTCTTGGTATCTCCGGGCTCGAAACGGACGGATGTACCAGCGGGGATGTCCAGACGGAAACCGTAGGATTGCAAGCGGTCGAAATGCAATTGCGGATTCGTCTCTATGAAGTGGTAATGCGATCCGACCTAGGATTATCAGATCACCCTTAGTTCCCGAACTTATCTAGCAGATAACTGCATTGTACAGCCCTGTACAGCACAAATCCGCTCCGCTCTACCTACCTGAACCGGCCGGTCTCCCTTGCTCATAACCTTTAAACGAATCCTTTTCCGCCCATCATTTAACACAATCCGAGCGTCTTTGGCCAGAATCACCGCGCCTGGCATTTTCTCAGGCATATAGTCCTCTGGATCCGGGTCGGGGAATGCCTCACGCGGGGGAACGGGCAAGAAACTCCCATACAGCGCACGCTCCAAATTTCCCTCATCACTACTAATCGGATGGTGCACCGTGACTAGGTATGTGCCAGACAGGAATGTACCCTCAACCTGGAGCTCCTCCACGGTAGACACGACGGAGGGCAAGACATGGCGGCGACCCAGCATGGTCTTGCCGATGGACATCAAATCGGCGACGGAGTAGTGTCCGTCGCGAATAAGCTATACAGCGTAATCACATTATTCGCCCCAATCCATTGGCGCGTGGCACAAGGCCATCACAATTAATTCCAAAAAAGGGTGGCGATCATACCTCGTGCAGTACACTCGAAATCAGAGCCTGCAACACAACCAAAAAAAAAAAACACCTTTGTCAGCGACGTGCCCAGCAAAACACTACCTTCAACCCCCAGGTTAAGCGAACGTACTACGGCCTCCACATGATTCAGCCTAACACCCCTGGCCAGACGACGCTGCGCCAATAACCCCAGATGTGCGATCGTGAGCTTGTCGAGCTGTACGAATTACATATCAGCGGCATTGTTCATCGTGACCAATCTTGGCTGTTCAGCTTACCTCCTTCGGAACAAGATGCATGGCGTAGGTGGAACCTGGATTTTGGCGTACAGCAGCAGGGGACTGGTATCACGGAAGGGCTGGGGACGGGGTGGACTTAAAAGGGTGGGGAAAACAAGAATAGTATTTAAAAAGCAATGAGCTCGAGCACAGAGATTGGGATTTAAACTATCGCAAACGTCTCAATTTCCTGTCGAACACGAAAGGAGCGGTGGGAAGAGAGTGGAAGTGAGCATGTAGGGTGCCAGTTGGGAGGTGTAGGTACTCTAAATCGTTTTCCCCCCATTCGCTTTTTCCCGTCCACTGCCGTGGCTGTGATGAGTGCGAAGGCCAAAGATAAGATCGAGATCGTAACGATTGGGCGATTGGGCGAATGGGCGCTCGACCGCGTTAGTCAAAGTCTAAGCAAAATTGGGATTTGTGAATGGCTGAATCGGCAACTGACCACTGGGAGTTGGATGATAAGAAGATGACGGACTCAGAAGGGACTCAACATACCTGAGGCCCTGGCTAGGCGGGAATTTTTCGTGCCAAACTGAAATGGTTCGCTGCCTAAGACTGATTGTCGGAACAATAAATGACCGTATAGACTAAGAATGTTGCCCATGGTGCATTTTTAGTCTAGCGACAGTTCATATTGACTCACAGTCGGATGGTAACTATACTGGGCGCCGCGTATGTCTACATGGTACTCTTTGATGTAGCACTGGACCAAGGGGTACAATAATAAGATGATGAGGGAACTATGCGACTAAGATCAAGCGAACTAGAATATCAAGTAAAAGAATCAGACGTCGAAGGACCAGCCTCAAATATGTAGCATCAACCCACACACACCCAAAAAAAAAAAAAAAAAAAAAAATACAAATTGAATCTGGGTATGTAAATGCCTAGGCTGGAGGTGCATAGAGAATCTCAATTAAGCCAAGGGCAGATAATAGCTAATATGATACAGTTTCATGCACTCTCTCAGCATGGTTTATCAATACTAATTTACTCTCTAATTCTTCCCTACAGATGCTGCATTTAACCTGCATATCTTTTAGATATAATATGACATGAAGGTTAATAAAGTGATAGCTAAGGGACCTAGGGGTATAAAAGTTTTTTACTCACTTCTATTCTAGTAGATAAGGATTCCCTAGGCAAAGGAAACAAATTATTAGCTACTTATATAGAGCTTTAATATAGACAGATATAATTACATAAGAAAGAGTAGTCTTTTCTTCCTTAGGTAAAGGGCATTCTTGCCTTTTCATAAGGGGACTAGAAGGCAAGTCATCTATAGTATAATATTTCTAGGTAGTTTTTAGTCATCTTATAGGCGGGCCCTCTTCCACATAGGAGAAGGTGATAACTATGTAAATCCTAGTAATTCAATGCTAGATTTCCTTCTTAATAGTAGAACTAGGCATGGTTAGAATACTATTAATCAAGACTATATACTTAGGAGTTATATATCTAGTTTGCTCTAGAGTGCCTATTACCTCTTCATCCACCACTTTTCCAGTGAGTTACCTCTTACTATTAATTATAGGCTGCTTACTTTTATATCATTCTAGATTCTTATATACTAAGTAGTTATACTATTATTACTACTTACTCTAAGCTACATGCTATGCCTAGCTATACCTTTAGATCATATATATATACTTTCTCTCCTACTACTCTATAATATTAAGTGCCTAATAAGCAGGGCCTTACAGCTCCTATTTTACTTTCTTTTATTATATATAATTACTAAATTGTTACTAGAAGTCCTATTCTACTATTCTAAAAGCCTACTTTATCTTCTCCTAAACTTCTTTTCTTTCATTAACTTTCTTCTGTAATTTACATATTGGGATAACATTCATCGCAATGGGAGTAGAGCCTTCGAATTGTGCAAGGGTAGGGGGTAGGCCTGCGGCCGCCCCGTACATGTCACATCAATATTAAAGGGATCTAGCCCCCTTTTATAGTTCTACCTAAGCTATGAAGGAGTGTAATAATCTAAATGGTTATATACACTATAATAATAACCCTTAGATAGCGCCATATGCTCATAGATCATATCAAACCTTCTTATATAACTATTAATATCACATCCTCCCCTGCCTAGGCTGAACTTAGTCCATAGAGTTCTTAGTCATCAATAGGAGTTACAAATCTTAGTTAGCACCCACTGTCAGAACTGCTAGGGTTTAACTATTGCTAAGAGATATTGATTACTAGATCTAATATTTAAATATTATTATTTCTTTATTGATGGTCCACAGAAGCAACTAATTATTTCTTTATATTCTTACTTTAAAATAATCTTAGTAGTGGCTTAGCATATTCTTTATTAATAAGTAAGAGATGCAATTAGATTAGCTTACTTAGTAATAGTAGTAAGTAAGTTACCTAAGCAATTAGTGACCTTAATCAGTGTACAAAGAATTATAGTAAATATTGCTTACATATATAGTAATAAATAAATAAAATTAACAAAGGCAGAGTTAACTAATAATTATAACTAAATAAGTAAGTGTTTACTGCTAGCACATGTAGCTTAGGTATAAATACTCCTAACTTTTTGCACTTTGTTATGTGTAATGGTTTATAGTTTACACCTTAATATTACATCCTCTGGCAAAACTTCTTCTTATATAGATTAACAATCTCCTTTCATCCCTTTTAGATGCTAATTATATTAGTGTTCTTTATACTTTACTTTATATCTGTTTAGATAACTTTATAACCATACTAAACATCCTAGAGTGTGCTAGGGCCATACAGGCTACTAAGAATAAAATTAACTATAAGTTAATAAGTACTTAGATATCCTGTGTGATGTTGCTTAACCCTATTTATAAAGTTAATTAGGCAACTTAAAATAAATAAGTTCTTTTAAAAGATCTCAAGACCTAGGCCTATTATGATGCTTATCTTCTATAGCAGTGCAGTAGTGAGGTTTCTAAACTATATTTAACTTATACAGGTAGTTATGGCATATTCTATTCCTATATAGCTGCTCCTGATGTTATCAATTCTATAGGAAAATGTTATTCTCTTTATACCAGCATATATGCTAATTACATATGGCATGGTAAAGGCACAGAGTGTTTATTTTATCTTAGTAAGTCTAGTATTTAGAAGTCTAATCTTAATATATATTACTTCTCCTCTCTTCCTTTATTCCTATCTTATTCTATTTTAATTTATACAGTCCTTTTCTTAAGTAGGGTAGGCTTTATGCCCTTAATAATAATAGCTTAGTTATCCATAACTAGCTCCTTAAAAAAGTTGATAAGGCATTAGAATCTACTACTCTATCTCACTCCTCAAAGCTGATTACTCCTGCAAAAAAGAAGATTCCTTATATTATGCTCTCATCTCCTATTAATAAAGCTAATCAATCTCCAGGGGTAGTGATATATTCTTAGGGGAAACAGTTAGGTTTCTTTAATCCTCCTTTATTTACCAGAGGGGGTACTCTGTCTTTAAAGGATAGTAATAGCATACTAAGTTCTTTAAAAGCAGATAAGAGTAAGATAATTAAGCCTTATAATATTAATCTTCGCCTATATAGATTCTTTTAAGCTGATAAGCATAGTATAGTTATATTCTTATACCATCCTTTAGATCCTTTATTTACACCTCATCATTCTTATTCCCCTTTAGAAACTTCTGCTATTAGTTCTTTAATTACTAAAGGTAAATATTATTTTAAGCATATTAAAGTCTCCCTAACTCCCTCTATAAAGAAATAGAAGAGAAATCCCCTTAATAGTGCTATTCTTACCTAGCCTATCTTAATTACTAATTTTAAAAATCTAGAATAGCTTTAACTAATTTATAGAGACCTAGCATGCTTCACTAAGATTATTAATAATAAGATATTAAAGTTAGAGGAGGCCCTTCACACTGTTAATAAAGAGGATGATAATAAAGAACTTAATCCTAAGGATAAAGCATATTAGGTTAAATAACTTTCTAGTATTACTAACCTCTAAGGTAGAGATGGAGGCTAAGATAGTCAAGCATAGCTCCTATTAAAGAAGCTAATAAAGTTAAAGAAGCCTTTTTAGTTAAATTAATTTTATAGTTCTTAGAGTTTAGTGTGGGTGCAGTTCCCTTACTTAGTATTAGTTTATGATTTTCTTTTATATTTAGCTATCTTTAAGTAATTAGCTTTTAGTTAAATAGGTAATTTATTCTTTTATCTTAATATTCTTATAATACTAAGTAACTTATTCTTCTCTGATTACTCCTAATAAGCTAGAATCACTACTATAAATAGTCTATTAAAGTCTATATCTCCCTCACTAGCATCCTATTAAGTTTAACTATTCTTTAATAAATTATATAATATTCCCCTATTTAGCTTATTATCTAAGGAAGTTAAGTTAATTTTACTCTAGTTATTTCCTAGAGTTAACTCCTTTTAATAGTGTATAGGTTAGCTAGTTCCTATTAGTATATTAATAATATATTCTTAAAACCTTATTTATTAGATATATTATTTTATTAAGATACCCTTCCCTGCCTACTCTAAATCATCCTAGAACTAATAGTAAAAATAAGAATATAAATAGCTTGCTAGGAAAGATGTTAATAAAGTACCTTATAGGCAAACTAACCTATCTCTAGGATGAGTATCTGCCTCTAGCTATTTTTATAGCATAAGTATATATTCACACCTAGATAAAGTTATTACTATTCTACCTTCTCTATAGTATATATCCATCATTGCCTAGTCATCCACGAACTAATTAACTAACTATTAAATAAATTAAAACCTAATTATAATATATTAACCACACATAATCACTAGCTAATAAGAAGCTATTAGTATATATAATTAAATAGAACTTAATTTAAGATAGTAATATACAGGAATCACAATTCTATTATGATTAGTGGGTCCTTATTTGGAATGAGTCCCCTCAGAAGTTCCAAAGCAAATGGTTCAGCCCATATTGAATTGTTCGATCGTCAACAGACATGTAGTGGAGAATCTTATAAATGGTCAATGATTAGTAGAAGCTAATGTCAGGAGGAACCCTAAGAAACTATAGATATTAGCTATACTAATATAATAATTATATAAGATAGGATTATTAATCTATATATCTATTAAAATATATAAAGTACTTAAAGAGATTAATAATCCTTTATTTTTATATAATAAACTTTTAAAGATAACTTAAAAGGATTAGGAATCTACTAAATATTTAGGAGTATATTTAAAGTAGATAGGGGAGGGTATCTTAATAAAATAATATACCTAATAAATAAGGTTTTAAGAATATATTATTAATATACTAATAGGAACTAGCTAACCTATATACTATTAAAAGGAGTTAACTCTAGGAACTAACTAGAGTAAAACTAACTTAACTTTTTTAGATAATAAGCTAAATAGAGGAATATTATATAATTTATTAAGGGATAATTAAACTTAATAGGATACTAGTAAGGGAGATATAGACTTTAATAGATTATTTATAGTAGTAATCCTAGCTTATTAGGAGTAATTAGAGAAGGATAAGTTATTTAGCTTATAAGAATATTAAAATAAAGGAATGAATTACCTATTTAACTTAAGCTAATTACTTAAAGATAGCTAAGTATAAAAGAAACTATAACCTAACTCTAATTAAAAAAGCCTTATTTATACTAAACTCTAAGAATTAAAAGATTAATTTAATTAAAAAGGCTTCCTTAACTTTATTAGCTTTATTAATAGGAGCTAGGCTTAACTATCTTAGCTTCTACCTCTATCTTAGGAGAAAGGATTATTATTATTAGTAGTAGTTAAAATAGTAGTTAAAGTAACTTTATTCTAGAATAATATATCTAGGTTATTAAGGGACTCTTTATCTACCTTTTCCTTAGCTTTAAGACTTAAAATCTATTTATTAATAATAATAGTAAACTTTAATAGGTTATAATATATCTAGTAGAGCTTATTAAGGTTGTCCTAGTCCTTATAAATAACTAGCTAAGGTAATTTTACTTTATTAAAGATATTTTTCTTCTTCTTCTTTAGGGTAGGAGAGTTATTAATAATATTATTATAATAATATTTCCCTTTTAAGACTAAGACAGCAGTGGAAGAAGAACTAACCTTACTAAAAATAGATAGAATAGTACTAGGATAATATTAGACTATACTATATTTATTAGCTATAAGAAAACTAAAGTAATAAAGATTAAAAATATTATAGCTACCCTTAGAAGGCATAGCTGTCTTTAATATAAAAGATAGAGAAGAAAAGTTTAATAAACTCTTACTAACTTTTAAATAAGTAGTAGTAGCTAGACTAGAACTAATAGGTGAAGAGTCTATAGTCTCCTTATAAGGTGTCTTAGATAGTATTAGCTTTAATTTAATAATCTTATTATTAGTTAGGGGCTAATTATAAATTATATCTCCCTTATTAATTACTATAAGTAGACCTCCCTTCTCTAAAATTAGTCTATACTAGTTAGCTATATACAAAATATTAATAAAGAGAAGAAAGTTTATATATATTAAAGTAAGAATCCTAGCCCTAATTCTTATTAATATAGTATGAATATAAGATAGCCTTATTATTCTATATATAATTTATACACACCCTAGAGAAAAAGGCCTATTTAAGACTATTAATAATATATTTAGAAGCTATAATATAGTATTAAAATATACTAGTACTATTTATATATAACTTATATACTCTATAGTACTCTAGACCCTAATAATATAATAGGAATATATTCTAATATACTTTAGAGATGATCTCCTTTATAATATTAATATTATTCTAAGAAGCCTATTTAATTTTATAATAAGTATTAAGTAGCTTTACTAAGCTCTATTATATCTTATTAAGGCTAAATAGCACTTCTTACTAGATAGATACTACTATACCTTTATAGTTTAGGATTATAATTACTATTAGAATAGGATTATTAAGGTAGTAGTAAACTAACTAAAGAAGATAAATATAGAAGGAAAAAGGAATAGACTATAATAGTCTAGTTATCTAAATAAAAAGTAACTTAGCTAAAGGATTATTTATTAAGGCTTACTATAAAGGGTTGTATATAATAAAGTATAAAAAGTTAGAAGTATTTATACCTAGGCTATATATACTAGCAGTAAATGCTTACTTATTTATTTATAATTATTAGTTAATTCTATCTTTATTAATTTTATTTATTTATTACTCTATATATAGAGTAATATTTATTATAATTCTTTATATACTAATTAAGATTGCTGATTGCTTAGCTAACTTACTTATTACTACTACTAAGTAAGCTAATCTAATTATACCTTTTACTTATTAATAAAGAATATACTAAGCTACTACTAAGATCATTCTAAAGTAAGAATATAAAGGAATAATTAGTTAATTCTATAGATATTTAATAAAGAAATAATAATATTTAAACACTGGATCTGGTAATTAATATCTCTTAGTAATGATTAAACCTCTAATAGTGGGTGCTAACTAAGATTTATAACTCCTGTTGATGACTAAGAACTCTATAGACTGAGTTTGGCCTAGGTAAGAGAGGATGTGATATCAACAGTTATGCAAGAAGGTTCAATATGATCTATGAGTATATAGTGATATCTAGTGATCATTACTACTGTGTATATAACTATTTAAGTCATCACACTCCTTTATAGCTTAGATAGAATTATAAAAGGGGGGCTAGAACCCTTTAATATTGATGTGACATGTACAGGGCAGCTGCAGGCCTACCCCCTACCCTCATATAATTTGAAGGCTCTACTCCCATTGCGATGAATGTTATCCCATTATATAGAAAAAAAGATTTAATAAGATAATTATATTAATAATAAGCTAAGTAACTATAGACTTTATCTATTTAAGTATTTAGCCCTTAGTATATATTATTCTAAAGAATATAAGTATTATTTATATTATATATCAACAGTCATAACACTTAGAGTGTTAATTATATAATTTTCCTAATATACTACTTAGTTTTACCTTAGTAGTAGTAAGATAGAATAAGTATCTTCCCTTTATAATATATATTACTATAGTCTTACTAAATAGTAGTATATCCTTAGTTATCTAAGGCTAATTAGAGAAAAGCTAATTAATTAATATTTTATCCTATTATATTAATTTTAATATATTTAATAATAATTTATACTATAGTGGTTTTTCCCTATGCCTATTTAACTAAATTTTAACTAAGTCTCTTTAGATACTTCTTACTACTTTCTAAAAATAGAAGTTAGTTATTTATAGTAACTTAGGTTATTTAATTATATTATTAATTAATAACTATTACCTTAATTAT